>OZ023315.1:33048902-33309748 GCA_964007375.1 Ophion obscuratus
AGTGCCTTACATCGATTTTGAACAGTCAAAAGTAAGTATTTTCATTCAATTTCTCTTAATAATTATTGTTATATATGTGCAGATAGAGTAATGAATATTTTTCCTCGTAATAAGTTAAACATTAGTAGTTAAAGAGCAGTGATTACTTTGTACGTAGATTATTTTGTATTGTCATGGTGATTTTTTTTGCGAGGGAGTGCGTTGGGTACGTTTGTGACATATTTTCTAGGTACGGGCACAAGTAAAATTTGTTTTTTTTTCTGCTTTTAGATGCCCAGAAAACGCTTGAAGAAGACCGAAAGACGATAATGTGACATTACCAAATGCCAAGACGCTTATAAAGAAGCGAAACGTGGGACTTCTATACGGAGAGCTGCGTAAATGCACGAAGTTAATCGCATGTCTTTGTTACGATACATTCGTAAACGTGATAGAGCCAGCGCAAGCCACAATGAAGACAGCGTCAGCATGGGATATGTTTTTAGAACCAAGACTCAACCTGTTTTTGTTCATGCTGTATGTTGATACTTACACAAATGTTTTTTTCTTCTTGAAGAAGATATTTTCAGCTTTTTCTTTCGCAGATTTTTATATAACATTGATTAATATTCGTTTTGTATTTTGACACAGTTACTGTAATGTAAACTTTTTTCCCTGATTGTAATATGAAGATTGTTAGTAGTAGTATTATTTAATCCGTGTATACCCTTAAAAGGTGTTTACATACTGGCCCTTCGCATTCCCACTTACATAGGTTTACATAAATTTGATATAATTTGTTGGATGCTTAAACCTACTTTCTATTCTCTTGCTTTCGTAGCCGCTCGAATTGCCTCACGTAGTTACACAGTTGTTTTACCGGTTTCGATTTTAGTTGTGCCTCTGTTTTCTGATCGATTTCCTCCCCCTTGTTGTTCCCCAACTATTGTTCTAATTCGGCCACGATTGCCTGGTTGATGTTTCCCTTCACTTCGGGGCACTCGCAAATGTGGCTCCAATTTTCGATTCCTTCATTGCACATTCTGCATTTGTTGTCCGCGTAACCCTTTTTCGTATTTTTCACCACACTCCCGCATCTCATCCTTGCCCACGTTTCTTTCATGTCGCCGCTAATTGTCGTATCTACCCAATATTTTTCCGTTTGAATTCCTATTTTCCTATTTTTATATTCTTTGCAGTATGTCGACGCCTCGATCTTGTTTCAATCATACTGGATTTCTTGGTCCGTTTTTACTTTTATGCTCCTTTTTATTTTTTCCTCTACCTCTCTAATATTTCCACTCCTTATGGCACGCCAGATTCCGCCCTCTCCTATGTTTTCCATCACTTTTTTCAACTCATTGCCCCATTTCGACGAGTTCCCATTTAATATTGCTCTCACCTCCTCCTTGAGACATGCCACCTGCCATCCTCCATCTTAACTATTTCCAGCAGATATCGTGCGGCTCTTTACCACGTTTCTACTTCCATCCCCCTGTAACCTGCTTTCATTCTCTCGATGTAATTCAGGGTATTTTTGCTAATACCCAAGGCCATTTTAAGGGTGGGGTAAAATATTAATTTTTTTTTTCATTTTTTTAAAATTTTTTAAATGAATGCATAATATATCAAGAATATTGTGTTAAAATTTCAAGTCGATCGGAGTAAAATTGACGAAGTTATGAGTATTTGAGCGTCTATTGCTCCATGCCGTTCTCTTCTCTTCTGCGTTTTTCAAACCGTTTTTCTGAGACTTGTCATATTTGAAGTCCGTGTGCACGATAACTCAAAATCTACTTGACCAATCGTTTTGAAATTTTGCACAGTACTTCTTCGCATAATTCACCAGGTATTGTCGAGAGCTTTTTTGTTTTTTTTAATCATTACTAATTTTTCAACAACAAATTAGCCGATTTTTTTAGCGAAAATCGGGTTTTTGGCTCCCAAGTGCTACGAAAAATCGAAAAAAAAAATCTTCTCGTCATTACCTCGAGAAACATCTCCTTTAACAAATGCATTTTGATTTTTTTGTTTCAAATGATTCTGTTGCGAGTTATGGTGCACACTGCAAACCAACTTTTTTTCGAGGCGCCTCCGGGGTTTAATTTTTACTCGCTCAATTTTGAATATTTTGCAATGCAAATTTAGGAGAATGTTGTTCAAATGTTACTTTATTATATGTAAATTTTTCAATAAACGAACACTATTCGTTACGCCAAAAAAAAATCTTAAAAACATGCCTTTTTTTCGCCGAATTAACTTTACCCCGCCGTTGACATACCTTGCCTGAAATTTTTCCACCTGTTCCCACTTCTTCCAACCCCAGATTTCGGATCCATATGAAGATTGTTATAATAACTGTAGATTTTACAGTGCCTCATTAGTTATAAGCGATTGAAGTGCTCCCAGATTTGATTTCTTTTGTTACGTAAATTTTACATTTTTCCAGACGAAGATGATGTTGCATTATGTTAGATATTACTTGCAATAAAAGTGATTTCAGAGCATTTTAGTGTATTTTTTAACCTGTCACTACCGACCCCAAGCACTGGCACAATCGTCCCTGGGATGTGGTCGGTTGTGACATTTTTTTCTAATTTACCCCTATGAGTTACCCATTGTACTTAAGGACAAAATTTGAGAGTTTATACGTAGACGAATGTACACTATGCTATAAAAAACACCGGTCTTGCAGCTAACTAACAACATTATGGGCGATCAAGTGAAAATTGTCACAACCGTACCCAGTCTACCCTACCTTTTCAGCGTGCTATCCAGCAACAACTATATGAAGTCTGAATGATTACACTCCAGAAAAAAGGCTGCGTCACATCTGACCCGACGACAAAATATCCGCCACAAAATATCCGAGGACAAAATATCCGAAAGACAAAATATCCGAGGACAAAATATCCGAAAGACAAAATATCCGCCACAAAATATCCGAGGACAAAATATCCGAAAGACAAAATATCCGAGGACAAAATATCCGAAAGACAAAATATCCGAGGACAAAATATCCGAAAGACAAAATATCCGAAAGACAAAGTATTCTTATGACAACACATCCGCGAGACAAAATCCTAAATCTCGCCCACCACATCAACGGGGTCGCGCGCAAAACACCTTTGTGGGGTGTGCGAGATAGTGGGGTGGGGGAGATAATACGAATTCCTTCATTGCACCCAGCAAACAAACCCAAACAAATAAACCCAAACATATCCATCACATATTAATAATTTTTCTCCTTTTTGTGATGGAATAAATTTCAACAGCATGACTGTACCTTGACATGGAATAAATTTCAACGGCACGACTGTACGCTTTAAACTGTATATAATATCGGCAGATATTTTGTCTTGCGGATATTTTGTCATGAGGATAAAACACCTTTGTGGGGGGTGTGAGATAGTGGGGTGGGGGGCATAATACGAATTTCTTCATTGAACCCAAACATATCCGTCACAGATTAATAATTTTCCTGCTTTTTATGATGGAATGAATTTCAACGGCATGACTGTACACTTTAAACTTTATATAATATCGGCAGATATTTTGTCTTGCGGATATTTTTCCCTGCGGATATCATGTCGACGGATATTTTGTCGCAGATATTTTGTCGAGGATATTTTGTTGTCGGGTCAAAACGCGTGTTACCGGAAAAAAGGATAACGTTTTTTTTGCCGTATCTGTTGGGTAGTAAGATTTTGAAATATTTTAGTGTTATATTGCAAAAGAAAATTACAAATTAATCGAATAACATCTATCAAAACAGCCAGATTACATGCAGAATGATCATTTCGGATCATTATGGGTGTGTGTATACACGTGCGCCTGTATTCGCAGGCTACGAAGAACTTCACGCTACGCTTAAGGAGATACGGTGATTGGAGCGAGTCCAAGATAAAAGCCCGATTTTTTTACTAGCAATGTCAAGACATTCGTCCATGCGTATACAGAGTTTCCACGAGATTTATCGTACAGTTTCCGAGTTATTAACTGTTAAAGTTGGTGAATTAGTCACACGTAGACGACAAATTGTGCCTGTCCTTTCATATATCGATTTTTTTGTACTACTTGGAGCCAAGACACACGTAAAAAAAACTGACTGTTGCGTTCGTTGATTCGTTGTGATCAATAAGGCACCTTGAATTGGAAAGCTCACCGCAGAAATAAGCAATAAATTTAGAAATAAAGTCGCGAAAAACCGAAGTATTTTGAGAGAGACGTCTCGTGCCGTAACAGCAGCCGTCTTGCTCGAAGTGTGGCAACGCCGGATACCCGCGCAAATTTGATTCGTCTATCGAATATTTTCAACACGAATTAAAAATATGATTGTGTGAAGCCGTACATTTTTTAATGGATTATAAAGGGCCTTTCGTCGATATTTACTTCAAGTTCTTTTACGTACAGCAAAGGCATCTCAATTTTTCTGGCGACATGTACCTATACAACGCATCTATATATAAATTCAGCATGGGAGAACCGTCATATAAAATAAACGTTCCTTTTTATACCTGCAAATATTGTGAAAATTGGGAAAGGGAAAAATAACATAACAATCGATGAAATATGTTTTGATTTTGGACAGATTGGACATTGAGGTTAACTTCAACGCGACGTTTTTTATTTGCAATCGCAATATTATCTTTTCATTTTATAATTCTTGTTCGTCTGAATCTACATTGTTCTCTAAACTGGACTTCAGGTACAATCCCGTTACTCCTCGATAAACTTCCACAGTATTTTCATTCTCCACGTTAACCGGCTACAAAAAATAATAAGCCGGGCGCGTGGAACCGATGACAGCCACCGAAAATGCGACGATGCTAAACGTCAACGATATGGCGTACTACTGTAGTCGAGTAGTAGATTATTAAAGTTGTTTCCATATTATAAAAATAATAGGAAACTCGAAATTCAATACTTAAAAAATATTTCTCGAAAAATAGGCCATATACATATATCTAAAACGTGGCGGTATTGCGGTGTGAAATAGACTCTAAGTTTACGAGCATGGTCATCACCGTACCTCCTTAATACGCCTACAGCATCCAAGCATCATCATCATCATTATTACAGTACATATGGAGGAAAGCAAGGGAAAATTTGACGGACACGGCAACCGCGGCCTGAATCAGTCGAGTCATCGGAGGGGTTGGAACGAAAGATGCGTGCTCTCCCCGAGAAATTCCTTACGCTGTGTTTTAAAAGTCCCCGCCCATGCTTCGGCTCCATGATACGCGACAGCCTGACGAAAAACCACATCGAAACCTTGCCCGGCATAGCAGGAGCCGAAACTCGCGCGGCGCCGCCTGTACGAGCGCGCGGCGCTCTTTCGATTAAAATTTCGATCGATCACGTCTTCACGCTTTTTGTCGGCCGCAGGACGGCGAGCGACGCGGTCATCAGTGTGTTTCCTCGCCAACCCCGTCGCGCCGCCGCTCGCTCGCCGCAAACGGATCGCAGTGTCGAATGAGGAATTATATCTCGTGTTCAAAATGGCCTCTACAATACCTGCGGCCTGAGAGCGCGAAGAATACTCAACGAGAATTTAACGGCGAATTGTCAAAAAAAATTGAACTTCACGAATTCGTTTGTTCGAAATATGGATCTATGTTGGAAATTCGCGTCCGTCGAAATTACGAAAAAAAAAAGTGGACGAAAACGTGTTATTTTAGATTTCTTTTCGATTGAAAATGGCGGTAGACTGGCAGTCTGTCCGATGTCATTTTGTATTGAAGATTTGGCCAAAGCGAATGCAAATTCTCAATAAAGTGCATCGATTTTTACGTTTTTCTCGAACCAATCTCGAACCGGGTATACGAGTTTTCATTGGTCCAAGCTGATCGTTTTAGCGCACTTGATATCGCGCAACATCGCCGCTCGCGCCGGAAGGATCCGGCCCAGCCCCGGATCTAAGGGGGGGCAAACCGAGGTACCTGCCCCGGGCGGCAATTTAAGGGGGCGCCAAATTCTTGTGTTTGAAAAAACTTGTTTCACTAAAGCGCCTAACATCCAGGGCGCTTTGGTGAGTTTCAATGGCGTCGTGATCCTAGCTATCGAAAATAAAACTGCCTAGCAGACGAACTTTGATGAGGTATTCCTTTAGGCGTATTTTGAAAAACTGCTAGTGTTGTAGCTCAACATGTTATTGATCGATCTGGCTGATATTTTGCCAGATATCTCACTATAAGACTATTGGAAGGATATACCTAAAGTTTCAAGGTTATCGCGAAAATAAATTACTTTTTCGGGGTAAAAATTGTCGAGAAAATGGTAAAAAATTTGAACATTTGATTACAAAGCCTACTTAATTTTCAGTTTTATACCTTTTAATATTTTATAGGTATATCCTTCCAATAATGTTATAGTGAGAAACCGCCCAAAATTTCAGCCAGATCGATCAATAACTTTTTGAGCTATACCATGAGCATTTTTTCAAAAGACCCCTCAAGGAATACCATATAACGCCGCTATTTTGTTTTGTTTGAGAAAGAAAAAAGTTTTACCACTTGAAAGTTGTAATAAGATAATGTCAAAATTTCAAAATGATACGATTATCTTATTACATTACTTAAAAAATCATGAAAAATGACTTATTTTCGGGCGTCTAAAGAGATCTCCCCCCTTAATCTCAAATGCTGGAGGGGAGGGGCGCCAATGTCAAGGTTTTTCCCCGGCTCGGAAAAACCGTAGATCCGGGGCTGATCCGGCCACACTGGAAGTGCCGGGACTATGGAACGGGTTTCAGCCTTTAAAAAACGGCTTTCGATTACGAACACAGTTGTACACTGAGAAGACAATATATTTCTATGTATCGTCATTTGTCAACTATTAACAAATGGTAAAGTTGGATGTGAGAAAAAAATATCTTCATACAGTTAATGAATCATTCATTTGAGCCTCTGAATTGTTAAAAATAAAGATTTGGTAATAGTTAAAAAATGGGTACTGTAATGGAGCACACCCGTTCTTAACAGCCAATAGATAAACAGTTGGTCTAATCCAATGCTTTGTTTTAACATATTATAAATACTTGTTTCTTATAACTGAGGCGTTTATTCAATGAGATAAGTGGAAAAGTTGTCCCAGACGTAAAGGATAGTTGAGTGAACGATATTTTATATTTGCACAAATCAAGATTCGTGTATAGTTACCAAATGAATATTTGAACAAAGTACTTCATTGATTGACGACAGGTGAATGTGCAGTTGAATCAATGTAGCACTGTTGTACTAGTGGGCAAGTGTACAAGGAACAACTCTCATGGAAAACGAGAGTTGTTCCTTGCTTCTTGTAGAGGACAGCAAAGATGGTAGCATCAATACGTCGATACGGCAACGACTCCAAATCTAAATATAATAATTGTGAACAAATCTCTACTCCTTTGAACTATATTTTCATATCACAATTTCAACTCGGTATTCGATGACCATAAACATCTACTGAGTTAAGAGAAATAAAAGTAATCAAATAAATCATTCTTTTGAAAGAACTACTATAGCTATAAAATTTTGTCATGAGAACACGAATATTTCTCAACGACTAACAAACTTTGTAACAGTTAATGAATATTTAAATAAACGTACCAACTAAATGTATTTCTTTACTATAAATGAACTGTTTTCTCGGTCTATGTACGGAACGTATTGTACAAAAGATTAAGGTATCCCTTTCACGAACCCGAATATTCAACATTTAATTGATTTTTGTCTATAAGCAAGTAAAAATTCATCCCAGTATACTGGTGAGATTTCAAGCGAAGTAACCGAACTTTTAACGAAACAATACGACTTAAAAATCGACTTATTTATACAGCGCTTTATAAAGATGACACGCTGGCCACATTTCTATCTAATTATTTATACACTAAATAACTCTAGATGCCTGATATGAACTGTTCACGCGTGGACAAAAATCTAAAGATTCTGTAACGATAATAAAAACAGTGGGTCACCGAATGATTAAAGAAAATATTAATGATAAAACTTTGAAATATAGAATTTTTGTAGCCGTGACGCTTCAGGAAAGATGTAAAAATGTACTAAATTTGCGCGAAATTTTTTATTCCAGGTTATCGTTGGGTATAATAATTGATTGTAATTATTTTTATTTATTATTAAGCGCCACTGTAATTTACCGATGATTCGGAAGGGCCCTGATTATGCCCCCACAAAATACGGCCCTCCGCGAAAGAAATACCTTAAATCGGTAAGATGTTCGTCATGTTGCGATGAGGGGGCCACAGGGTTGCTGCACGAAATGGGAAAAGATCGTCAGGTACGCCTGTCGGTAGGTGGAAAAGAGAAGAAAAAATTCTTGGTCTCTGCGTTTATATATTTTACTTTATACAGTACTACCTCTCTAAGAGAGCGGTCTAGGGCGGTTAGGGGAAGAAATTCTCGAGAAATTCGTCGCCGAAGCCTTCCCCCACCGCTAGGTTAGCGCGCTCGAAAATCGCGCATGTGGTAGCGTGTATGTGTTTCTCCACTCGAACTCGATAAGAGAGCGCCAGCTGATCACGAAAATGAAGCCGTCTCTACGATTCTTGCGGACGTCAACAGGACTCTATACTCTGATGTATAGTATATATGTTATGAAAACATACATATTGTACATGCTGTACGATATTTGCATTTATTACTACTACTCATAAACATATCTCTAGTATAATGTAGCCTCGATAATTTTTATCAATATCAATAATATTCTATGCTGTGTTAATGTCTATTAAAATATATTTTACTTGCATTAAATTACTATTTGAAATTTAATTATGGTGCATGTTTTTTTCTCCGACTTTACGGCTCAAACGTATATATTATTATACAAAGGAATATTATCCATTTGACAATCGTGCGACGTGCGATTTTCTGAAATCGCTCGCGATCTCTTATCGAGTTGTCCGCGACAAACTCGAGAGGCCTCGGGTACACTGGACAGCTCGAGCTAGGTGGGGGAAGCCATAAAATGCGCTCAAGCGGAACGGCGGGGAAATTCTCTCTTAGCGAGGGCTCTCTTAGAGAGGTAGTACTGTACTCAGGTCGCAATTAATTCCTGAGTACCGACGTATACCCTTGCGGGTTTTTACGTATAACCCTTCCCACCTTAACCCTTTCCTATCATTCCCTATCCGCACTTCGCTAATCTAACCTAACTTTCGTTGCGTCCACAGCCGTCTTAATAAGTGAGATGCAGTTGGAATTTAAAAGAAATCGATTTTTAAACATTTTCTTGAAGAATGATGTTTCGAAAATATTCCCTGAAAATTTCAAGTCAATGCGATGAATAGTTTCCGGGATATCCCACAATTAGTGAAGGGGCTTCGGGTCCCCATGGCAGGTAGCGGCTGACAAACGCGCAAACGATAATACCCGGGAAAGCAGAATGCTTCGAAGACAACAACAAATTGATATTTTGGAAGCATCGACATCGGCAGAAGCCCTATTGTATGGGCCAGGAATTGACGATTCGATGTAAGTAATTTTTTAATTAGTATTTATATACATAAATCAAGTGTAAAATTGGAAAACTCTTTGAAAAATTTTCAAAAATATATTGCTTAAAAACTATGAACCTGAGCAAAATTTTATAAAATTGCCCAAAATGTTTAAAAAAATAATTCATCCGGTAAAACTTCAATTTTTTGAATTTTTTTTAACAGTTGGCTATAGACAATTGAATGCTCGACTTTTCGGCAAAAAATTGTGATATTCGGATTCAGCAGATCACAATACATCAAAAAAGTTTAGCTTCATCCATCGAGCGCAACATTTTACGAACATATAATACCGTATCCACATCGAAAAAATTTAAACGCGTTTTTCTCGAAACTATGTTTTTCAAGCCGGTGGCCACTATAATTCAAAACCCATTATAGATAGCATTAAAAACTAGTCCTTAATCAAAGGATTTTCATTTTTGTTGAAAATTTTTATTGTTTTTTTAACAATAAACGACCGATTTTTTGGTTGAAAATCGAAAGTTATCTGTCGGAAGGCACCATTTTGTTAATTTTTGAAAAAAAAGCTTCGATTAACGACTAGATTTATTATTAAACTAATGTTTTTTTTATTTCAGATGAGCCAGTAAAATTTTATGATGGCGATATTTTTATAAATAACCAATATGTTTTTTTGAAAATTTGTACAAGTCAAGTTGAAATATAACATAAAAAGTGTATTTAACCACTTTTGTAAGACAAACTTAACTACTATAACATTTTTTTATTGGGAATGCTCGTTTTTTCACCCCTCTGCCTGCATCTCACCCCTTAAACTAGACTATATCGCATTTGCCGAGGGTACGGGGAAACTGGAAGACCCGTAGCGGTATGGACGGCCCTATATTCCCCTGATACTCTGGTGCACAGACTTTAAGTCAAGTATCTAGAACACCAAGGCATGGGGAGTATTGGCCACGCACAATGCTGCTTAACTCGAAGTACCGGAGCCAAACCTCCACCGCTCATCTGCTAGTGTCGGTGTCTCTGCTTTTATATTATATTATTATTATTATTAAAATGGTGATTTTTTTATTATACGGATTTATAAATAATTTTTTATGTTATTTTCAAATACAATTTTAAGGATTCAATTATTACATTCTGTATTTCAGACAATTGATGTTCAGTATTTAAAATTTACTTACACGAATGTTATTTGCAATATTAAAAGTATTTAGATAAAAATATATAAAGATTTAATAACTTTTTATATTATTTTTATACATAATTTTAGGGTTTTCATAATCTATAGATATATATAAAAAATGCAAAGTCCTGATTGACTTGACGGGCGACTCATCATTGCGGAGCCTAAATCACTGAATGTAGAAACGTGATATTTGGAAATTTTATTATGTAGGCACGATTAAAGAAGGGTTTGTTCGAAATTCAATCCTTAAGGGGAGAAAAGGGGTGGCAAAGTTTGTATGGAAACTGTAAAAAATTGGTCAGATTTACTTGAAATTTGGTATTCGTGCTTCTTGACACAATTAATGAAGAACGTCTTTCAGCGTTTTTAGAATTTCAACCCCTCAAGAGAGAAAGGGGTGGCGAAGTTTGCATGAAAAATTAAAAATATCGGGTCAGAAGATTTACTTGAAACTTAGTATCAATGCTCTTCAACACAATTAATCAAATACGTAATTTTGCGTTTTTCGAAATTCAACATCAAAACAAAAGGGGATGGCAAAGTTTGTGCGGAAAATAAAAAAACCCTCGTCAAATTTACTTGACACTTTGTATAACTGCTTTTACTTTTAAAAGGTAACTCGTCGACACAATTAATGAAATTTCAGCATTCTTGGAAAATTCAATCCTTAATGGGGAAAAGGGTAGCAAAGCTTGGACGGTAAAATAAATATCTAGTCAGATGATTTACTTGAGACTTAGTATTAATACTCTTCAACACAGTTCTACATGTTCCTTAATGACACATTTCAGGATTCAGGAGCATTCCATACAAGTCTACGCGAGTGAAGCCGCGGGTGGAAAGCTAGTTCTTTATAATATTTCATAATATTTTATTTCCTATTTGTGTTTATATTCTATTTATTGGTTTGTTTCCGCCGTACAGGATCTTCCCCTTTTTACGTGCCCCAACCCGCTTCAACTGTGTTCTACCTCCCATTCCACATTCCCTGTATCTATCTCCCATTCCATAACTCCCACCTCCCATTCCACCCTACCTTGTATCGTATTCATCGTGACATGGCATAGGGAAACTGCGGAAAACCTATACCGCGATACAGCCGGCCCCAAGTTCGCCTCCCAGTCACGGAACTAATCATCTTTCGTCGGGAAATATCGAAGAAAAACATTTCACGACGAAAGTGACGCAACTGGGATTCGAACCTGCGACCTCCTGATGCGCTGGCCAGCACGCTAACCCCTAGACCAACGCATCGGGTCTTATATTCTATTTATATAAATTACATTAGCAATATTGAAGGAGTTAAAAAAAATCGTCGCCATATTGTTTACACACAGACACAAGCGCGCGCACGCACATACACACACATATATGAACAATATGGCGACAATTTTTCAAACACTCGAGGAATATCTCGCGGCATGGAACCGGGCGCGTAAGAAAATGCACGAGGATGCCCCTCACGGTGGCTATACTCAATCCTTCTTCGCGTTCTCCCTACGTGCAATCTACCAAGTATATAGTGGTGCACAGCGTGGCTACTATACGGACCAACAGCTCCGGACGAGAGAAAGACAGCGAGAGAGAGAGAGAGAAAGAGAGAGAGAGAGAGAGAACGGGTAGCGCGAAGCTGACGCCGAGCAAAAACGTTCGCCGCTGTCTGGTGCGCTTTTTGTGGACATCACAGTTTCCAACCACTCGGGTTCTCCCGATGTTCTCTGTAGTCCCCGCCAGCCGCAACTTTACTTTTTCTCTCTTGCTCCCCATATCGTTGTTCCATCATCTCCTATATATACATACATACATACATATATATATATATATATATATATATATATATATATATATATATATATATTCACCGGTTTCTACCGATCTCTCGCGCGCCTTCGCGATTGCTATTATCCTCCTCAACATTTGCCCAATTCGTGATGCAGTTGTCCTCTAAAATATTTCCTCGCTTCCCTCTTTCTCTCTCTGTTGCCCTTTCCGCGTGTTCATTGAACCGTGAACCCGATACCAGAATACCAGAGAGGTTTCCCCTCCCTCCGCGACCGCTGATTCGATACACGATATCCGTGATTTTGCTTATATGGATGCTTATCAATTTGTGCGCGGCATATATAGAATAATAGATTTAGCGGCCACGAGCTTCCGAAGTTGCAACACCCCACCCCACTGCGAGTTAGGATGTACGGAGTTTCGACAAAATTACTAAAAACCTGACACGTCTGGCTGCTCGAAGAATTGTTACTTCGCCTCCAAGAATTATTAGTATGAGTTAGTATGGTTGCCGCTAACTTACGCCGGAAACGTTTTCGAGTTCACGACCGTTTCATCATGCAATTCTGACTCGCCCTTCATGCCGAGCCTAATGAGAGGCCTTCGAGTTACGTCTTATTGCCAGGGTCAGTGTTGTTTTGCGGGAAAAAAGTTTCGTAGGGCACGCACAGCGCACTCTACAGGCGCAAGTTCGAATCCTTGACGACATTTTGCGATATTTACTCGCGCGCGATAAGTATCAGGTTGTCGTTGCAAACGAGACACTTCGCAGATCAACAGTGACGTGTCCCGTATACGAGTAATAATTGTAGGAGATCTTCAACGATGAGACTTTTTTTGCCTGCTATGGAAATTATTTATGGACATCGGTCTGGCTCCTATTTTTGGCAACGATTTTAGTCGCGTTCCGCGTTAAATGTGGGGCAGTTATGAATATATATATGCATATATGTATATTTTATGGTTTTTGAATTTCGTTTTTCAAATACCTTTCATATGATTTATTTATTGCTTTAGAAAGATTGAATTTACGTTTTAATTAAATTATGGATTCCCTTTTTTGATCTGTTCCATCTGTACGGGGTCCTTCCTGTTTACGTCAAAAGGTAACTATTTATTGATCATAATAAATCGAATTTTTCTTTCCAAATTGTCTATATAGATTTTATGTATAGACATACATATCACTGCGTGTGCATGTGGAGCAAATAATTAAAGATGAACACATACGCACGCGGGCACACACACTCGACACACACATATCTTTTATAGATTTTTGATCCCTGCTAAAATTTCATCGGTGGTTCAGTGATAAAATGCTCGATTTTTTGGAATTATTTTTATACTATTCATTCATTGTTTCAAGAATACTATAATATTTAATTAATAATCTTTTATATATATATAGTAAATAATTAAAGATACATACGCGCAAATCTACACATGTTTTGTATATTATGAATTTGTTTTAAAATTTGATCGGTGATTCAGTGCTGGAATGCTCGTATTTTAAGAATTATTTCTTTTACTTTTATTATGAACTTTTATTATTTCAAGAATTTGATGTTTTATTCATTAAATTTGATAAAACTATATATATAGGAAATAATTGAAGACACACACACACACACACAGAGGGAGAGCGAAACACGTTTTGTACATTTTTAATCCATTTTGAAATTTCATCGGTTTTTCAGTGGTAGAATGCTCGATTTTTTAGAATTGCTCTTTTGTTACTTACCTATTTTTTTCAGCAATATTATAATGTTTTATTCATCCTTTTTTCTTTAAATAAGAAGAATTATACGTAACACGTGATAAAACAAAAGTAACAAAAGGCTTGAAGGAGGCGATAAATAAACAATACACAGGGATGACGAAAAATAACGGATAAAATAAACGGACGAGACGTCTCCTTTCATGGGACCGATTGTGCAAGGTCAATGGAGTCAATATACAGTCGCCGGATCTCCGCGTCATCGGAGACGCGATCTCACGAGACATTCGCGTCGTTCCGCTCTCCTCTTTTCACAATCACGCGCGTCGTCACGCTCCACGATTCTCGCTGTACAATATGACAACAGTTCGAGTAGAATACCCAGTGTTCTGAAATTTCCGTTTGTTACCTAATGGAACAAAATACGTATCAAGTACTAAAACCCGGCGTTTCCGTTTTTTGCGTCCGCGAATTGCAAAACTGAACGAAAGCCCCACACGTACACAGGGCTTTCGAATGATGGCGCTCGAGTGCTGGCGTCCACATTTCATAGTGGGGCGAAGCGGTAGAAAAAGCGTCCGTCGAAAATGTGCGACACTACGATCAACTCCCAAAAAGGTAAACATTCCCAAGCACCATATAAGGACTGGTCGATCGATAAAAATAATCCTGAACAACGTTTCTCGTAACGTAATTGCTATAACACCGGAAACCAGAGCACGAAGATCGTAAGTATTTGAAAAACGAAGAGAACAATTGACAGATATCAAGAATTACCATAGAGATCGGTACTTTTTCAATGACAAATTACATTGTATCACACGTACGCTGATAATGAGAGACACAAGAAAAAAATACATACAAACGTTATATACAGATAGTTCAAAGTTGCGTTAAAAAAAAACTTATTTTTATAAACTCTCAATACATTACACCCCTATTCATATTGCGTACTTTGGGGGCATCCATTAATTACGTGAGGTGATTTTGGCGATTTTTCGACCCCCCCTCTCCCCCTAATGAGATGTCGTGAGATTTTGCTCGACCCCCTCCCCCCTCCACTAATCTCACGTGAGATTTTTCAAAATGCATACGTTCACGGAAAATAAATTGTAGTAGACGTAACTGCGGTTGTAGTGCCATTTACTCCACCATGTAAAGTAGCTGGGAGACTCTCCCTACGTGATGAAAATTACGTGATTATTAAAATTACTAAAATTACTAAAATTACGTGATATTTGCCGAAGCCCCCCTCTCCCCCACGTGAGATTGGGTGAGATTTCGCTCGACCCCCTCCCCCCCCTAAATTCCTCATGTAATTAATGGACGCCCCCTTTCGATAAATATAGAGAACTAATGAAGGTTATGTTCCTGTCAAAACATACGCGTGTAGACAATATGAAGTGGAACACTTATCTCTGACCAATTTGCGGACGCCTCAAAGTTGGGACTCCCGTACTCTAACCTCCATACCGATAAAATTCGGAAACGCCGAGTCTCGCCGTTACGCGGCGCTAGGCTCGCGTATGGAAAAAGAAGAGTGTAAAGAAGCAAGCGGCGAGTAACAATTAATCGCGCGAAGACTTCGCAAAGTGTGCTCGCACGAGGATCTTCGTGTTCGAGCGGATGCAACGCATTACAAGTGCGTTAGCACTCCCCCCCACCCCCCAAGTGTCGCGTATCGTCTCCCGCGCAAGAGCCGCCCGCGAACCGAGGGATGGAGGAACCGAACGAGGAATGACCAATAAATGAAAATATAAATAAAATAGAATTAATAAAATAAATAGAATACATAAAACAAATAAAATAAATAAAAATCATATGAAAAATAGTGAAAAAAAAATCAGCAAATCGGTTTATCTTGAGATTTTAAGTCTCGCGACAACGCAATATACCCTCTCAATCGTCGTAACCGAGAGGGCGTTATCCTGCGACACCCGTTATAGGATCTAAAGGCCGCGCGCGCGGCTTTCTCGCCGCGTTCTCCTCCGGATCTCTCGCGCGCCCGGAGCCAAGGGTTTTTGCGAATTGTCGGGCTGCGCCGAGGAGCGAACGAGCTCAGTGGCGAGAGGATGAGAGCGAGAGAGAGAGAAAGAGACGAAGCGCACAGAGGAACAGGCAAGGGTCGAAGCTTGAAACCCCCTTTTTTCTTATTCTCCCTCTCTCTCTATCTCTTGGGTGCTTTGCGCCGGGCGAACAAACCCGCACAGCCCTTGGCTTGGCTCATCGGTTCTCGAGCATTGCCGCTCGTGAAACTTTGTTTAACTAAGGCCAGCAAGAAATGAACCTATTTATCTTCAATCACTCTCTCTCTCTCTCTCTCTCTCTCTCTCTCTCTCACTCTCTCTCTCTCTTTCTCGCCCCCTCCCCTTCTGTTCTGTTTCGCTTGTTCTTGTCACGACCGAACGTTTGCATATATATATACATACACATACACAGGGTGATTCACAACTATTAGGTTTCCCTTGGTGAGCATACAAAAATTATATGAATTATTATGCAATTTCTAGACTGAATATTTATATAAATTATAAACAAAAATTGGCCGAGACGTTCGCGTAGTAAAATTCAAGTAGTAAACAATGGCACAGTAGATGCTCGCGCGCGGAACGTGCAAGCCGGATCGAGCGCGGGTTCAAATCGACCTGCGGACAAGTGCATTTTTTTTCTCTTCTTTTTTGCTAAAAAATAATAAACACGGAGACTCGCTTTGCAAATCGATAATTCGATCCGGGAACTTTCGTTTATCAAGAGACGCGGTAGTAAAAAAAATCCTCGCCACTGACAACGTCACCAATCTCGATGCCACTGACGAATTATTTAAGGCCTTAGGCCACAGTAACGGGTACAAAATTATGTGCGAATTGAATAATTTTTTTTTCGTATGAAAAAGTGATTCACTCATAAAATTAATTACACATCTTTTTAGTATGAATTTTAAGCTGTTAGGAAATATATATATTTTTTTTCGATGTACAAAATGGCCGACTACTCGAAACTTCTCGAAACAGCTTTTTTCACTCGATTTACTTCAAATTTAAAAGTTATGTTCCTAATTGCATTTCGCAGAGAAGTACGTACGGAATTTCTGATTAATCGAAAACTTTTCATTTTATGAGCAGTTATAACGAAATTTTTCACTGAAAATTCATTTCTTAAGTTCAAATCCCTACAACTTGCGAATGAAACAATATTTTTTAAGTTCCGTACGTACTTCTCTAGGTATTCTAATGTAGATTGACGAGAATTTTTGTTTCTTATTCTAGGTAAAAAATTATGGGTGCTAAATGTCACGCCGCGGAGCGTCTAAGAAAAAAGATAACAAAATAAAATATTAGTAGTCGGCCATTTTGTACATCGAAAAAAAATCTAACAGCTTGATATTCATACTAAATAGATGTGTAATTAATTTTATGAGGGAATCACTTTTTCATACAAAAAAATTGTTACATTTTCACATGATTTTATACCCGTTACTGTGGCCTAAGGCCTTAATACTCGAAGCCGAAAAAAATGGCGCGTAACTACTCGGCCATTGTCTACTCGGCGTCGAACTTTCAACGCGAACGTCTCGGCCAATTTTTGTCGCGCGGCATTAAAAAAAAATTGTTTTTTGCTCACAACTCATCTTATATACTTGCCCATGGAATCATGGTACTTGTGAATAACCCTGTATATATATTTTTTGCCATAAATCGCGTAGCATCCTATTGTCTTCTTCGTCCTTCAATTTGTACGTTACGTATTTCGAGATTCCTCGTGGCGCAACGAACTCTGTTCCCGCATCTTGCGCGCGACAATGCACGAGCGCACACTATGCGTACGGAGTGCGAATTAGAAAATTGGGGAAGGGGGAGGAGGAGGCGCGAAAATTGTTTGCGATCCAGATTCGCCTGGACGCTCGCGGTTCTCGCTGTTGCCGCCGCGCCGCAGTGCACGCGGCGGTGGCGATGAGAGCGAGCGCGCGCGCGGTCATGTGCGAGTCTCTTATTTTCCTTGGCGCGCGCATCATTCGCGAGGAATCTTCTCGGTCGCGGCCCACTCTCGATCGTGACAGCTCTTGTCGGACGTTTTCTTCTCTCTCACTCTTTCTTTCTTTCTCACACACACTCACACTCTCTCACTTGGGCGGACAAATCACCTCGTTATCGTGCCCTGACAATAATCGCCCGAGCATATCTCGCGGTCGCTGACCAACCGAGGTACATTACGAAAGTATTTTTCGGCCCTCGTAATTCTCGTCGGACCCGTGGGCTGCGAGCGACGAAAGATGGCGCTGTTCGCGCTTTTTTAATGCGAGAATTCGACACAGAGCTGACGGATTTTTCGAAAAAAACGCACTAGAGGGAGCGAGTTTCGTTAAAAACCACCCCTGCCCCTTCCTTGCGCTCTCTTTACCCACGTGCATTGCATGTGCGTGTCACGGCCGAGAACTTTAGGAACGGCGATTGGAAGCGATTCTCTCGACTCGAATTTCATCTCCCGCGACCCGGACAACTTTATCGTGACGTTCGCTGCCTCACACCCGGTATATGAACCCTAGAGGGAGAGAGAGAGAGAGAAGGGCGAGCAAGAATAAAGATGGAGCGGGACCGTCGACTAATGATCCCAGTGCTTGTGCGGTTTTTGCCGACATTCTACAGCATTCCCATTCAACTGGATTTTCTCTCTCTGTTTTGCGTTGATGTGCCCCTGCGTTATTTGCTCGCTCCTCGCGGAGTATACACGGCCGATCGTCCATTCCTTAGAGCAACGATATTTCTCTAACTTAATCTTTAACTTTAACCAAAATGGCGGGGCTGTTCGGGGACGGGAAAAGGTCGGAAATTGGGCCTTGCCTGGTTTTCATGGTACCAAGATGCACCACTTTGCGTCCTCCAATGGGATGGAAACTAAAGGCGACAGCCAGATTGCGCGGTGTATTTCTTTTTTATCGATCGACGATGCAACTTACCAACGGAGCCGGTTTTCCGTAATCTTCTTTCAGATTGAAGCGCGACGCCATTTTGGAAAATTTATCGTAAGCTGTTGTCAGCCCCCTAACACTGGTAGATAAATGCTGTTCGCACAATGTCCTTGCCACACTCTGGCGCTGGTAGTCGTGTGACAAGCATATATATATATATATATATATATATATATGGTGCGCCGGTGTTTCGAATATTTTACATGAATGAAAGTCTATTGATATATTTGGAATGATTTTCCGTTCTAATGCTTTTCCATTCGAACACAATAAATAACCTCGCCATAACGATAACAGGCGAAAGCCACGAAAGTATCAAATCGTTCAGCTGGTCGGAGTATTTAGAGCCGAAGGCTGTCACACAACAGCCAACGCTAGGTAGTGGCGATTTCAAGAACTAAAAAGCCGGGACAAAACGCGTTTTCGTTTATCGTATAAGAATAGTAGGCCAGTGTCAGGGGCAGTGTTGCCACACTCTAAGAAATTTCTTAAATCTACAGAAATTCGATAGTTTTTAAGAATTAAGAATTCTTAGGCTCTTTTCAAAGAAATTCCAGAATCCCTAAGAATTCTAAAGAAAAAATCCAGAATCGTCGTAACGACCTTGCACCTGGTGAAAAATTAGGCCAGAGACTGCGGGAAGTAACCAACCGGACACCGTTCAACTGACCACGCGTCTGGAAACGAAATGGAAACGAAATGGACCACGAGATGGAAACAAAGGTCGTGGGCCTTGTTTACACCCCCGAAATTTTCACCAACCGTTTCGTATATCTTTACCTTTACGATTTGTGAAACATTATCAACCGAGGTTGCAACTTGCAAGTTGCAGCGAAATAGTGCTGTCCCATTTTTGTCCGTTCTGTGTTATAAACTCTTAAATCTCGAGATGTTGCCTGCTCTGCATTATCGATCGAACTAGGAATATTTTTTGCGTCTTTCCCTGTGACATTCTGTCACGTTAACATGCCCGGCTTGGTGGGGATCCAACTTTGGAGAGGCGAGGCCTATCTTTCGCGTGGAAAAGGGGATTCCGGATATGCGCGGATAAATTTAAATTGTTTCTTTGGGAACACGAATTACTTATTTAAAAGTGGAATTCAAATTAAATTTCCGAAATTAACATATATTTTATACACACACACACACACACATTTACATATATGTATATATAATCGCAAGTCATTCTGATTTGATTTATTTTAATCATACTGTCTATAAGAATCATTTTAGCCTAACTATCCTCTCTAGTATAAGGTTTTTAATTTCGATTTGAATATTCCCGCGGGATTCGCGATGCGAGCGTTCTATCGCGCGAGTGAGGGAGCAGTTGCCTGCAACCGTCACATCCTGGAACAGCTATCGCTATCTGTTGACGGCACGTATGCTACATACAAGTATCTCTCACCCACGACATTCGTACGAAACGTCTTTCTAACCTGCAATTGTTAATTTTGACTACCGTAGTATTGTCGAGAGCGTGTATTATTCAAGTCGATTTCCATCGGTATGTGGCTTTGTGTTTTTAATTTGTGCTCACATAATTTCTTGATGCTTGGTATTTTTTATAATATTATTAGTGTCTCTCATGTGGAATTTTAATTTTTAGCATAAAACAGCATACTATAGATTACGAGGTTGCAACATTGTAAAGAATTTCGAAATACGATATCTGCATAGCTACGAAAATCGTTGGTATAGTGAACACGGTACGACACACAGGAAGTAAACATACGCTGCACTTTTTATTAAGCTTTTTCCAATATTGTTGATAAATTTACAGTAAAACATGCACCATGTTATTATTTTTTAGGTTAGCATGAACTCGGGAGACAGCAGTTGTTCATCCTCTAATGAACAGGGAAAAAAACGATTGGCCAAAAAACGAAAAAAAAACCAACACTATGTACAGAAATATAATGCCAACTGGGGATTGGACCACAAATTCAAATTTTGGGTAGAGCGAAGTCCAAAAGGAAATAATTGGTTCCGATGCAAAATATGTAATGACGATTACACCACAGTTGGAGGAAAGTCAAACCTGACGAAGCATCAACGAAGCGAAAAACACACGACACAAGCCAAATCTGTTGCTATGAACACACCAATTTCAGATTGTTTAAAAAAAACAAACCAGCTGTCACTACAGGTGAAGGAGGCGGAAATCCGAATGGCCGCCTTCATTGCTGAGCATAACCTGGCGTTCAACATTATGGATCATTTGGTTCCTTTAATACAAACGATTGGTACAGACCCGGAGGTTATTAAGAACCTGAGTTGCGGAAGGACCAAATGCACGCAAATCGTCAAAAATGTCACGGGCGTGAGTGGCTTTGAAATTTTGTTGCAACATCTCCGACGGGAGAAATTTTCGATAATTGTCGATGAATCCACCGATATGAGCTCCGTGAAGCATCTCGTAATAATTGCCAGATATTTCGATGGCAAATCGGTAACGGACCAATTTCTCGGCCTCATACCCGTCGCGGATGCTAAAGCTCGGAGTCTCCACAGTTGCCTAGTCAATTTCTTCGCGGAAAATCAAATTCCGTACAAGACAAACCTTATAGGGTTTGCTTCAGATGGTGCGAGCAACATGTTCGGAGTAAATCACTCCCTCGTCGTTTTACTTTCTGAAGACGTACCAAATTTATTTTCGATGAAGTGCATCTGCCACTCATTCGCCTTATGTGCAAGCTACGCATGCGCAACGTTGCCAAGGATAATTGAAGATATTTGCAGAGACGTCTACAACTATCTCAACAACAGCTATAAAAGACTAAGTGAGTTCAAAGAGTTCCAAACGTTGTTGAATTTGAAACCTCACAAGATGCTGCAACCCAGTCAAACGAGATGGTTATCCCTTCTGCCGGTGGTCAAAAGACTTCTCGAGCAATATGACGCTCTCGTTAAGTACTTCGAGAAAGCGGCAATGACTGAAAAAATACTTGCGGCCGAAACGATCGCAGCCCGGTTGCGAGAACAGTATGCGAAAATGTACCTTCAGTTCCTCGAGTACGTATTGCCGTTCTTTCACAATTTAAACATTGAAATGCAGGCTGAAGATACAAAATTGCACGTACTTTACGAGAGAGTGGCGGCAGTATTTCGATCGTTGCTAGAATGCTTCATGAAACCGGATTATGTCAAGAAAACGAATCTCGAAGACGTGAACGTAAATAACCCGAGCTTCTATCTTCCTCTCGAAGACGTATACTTAGGCGCAACGTTGACCGCAGGGTTGTTTCAGAAGAAACATAATGTGAAACCCGATGTAATCTTCCATTTGCGACAAAGATGTTTGGCATTCTACATCGAAGGATGTAACCAAATACGAAAAAGATTCAATTTCCGAGATCCTCAGGTAAAAATCATCAAAATGATGGCGATTTTAGACTCACAAAATTTCACGAGAATCGGAACGACGCCTGCCACCTCGATCGCTGCTCTTGCGTGCAGCTTTCCGCATTTGGTCAAAGAAAATGAGCTAAACGATTTGGATAACGAATGGAGAGAGCTCCGTAACACAAACCTACCAACGGACACTGAAGCAAGCTCTACGTGCAAGTTTTGGGTCATGGTTCGAAACCTAAAGTGTGGTGATGGCACCCCAAAATTTCCTCGACTGCAAACGCAGAACGAATATTTTCTCAGGTGAATCTGAACAAAACAAAAACCAGGAATCGTTTGGATACACAGACCTTGCAGGGTTTGCTTCACACGAAATCGTTGATTAACGATAACGATTGTTTCAATTTTCCAATAAGTCAAGAAATTATTGAGCGACATAATGATTCGATGTATAGCCGGGCGAAAGGATTGTGCAGTACTGAAGCGGTTAAAAAATAAGTCGTCGATTCGAATAAGAGCATACGAATATCATTATTCGAGAAACACACACACCTGCTACGAGAAAAGGCAATATATACGAATACGCAAACCGTTCGCTACAAGAAAAGGCAATGTACTCGAGTATGATTGATCCAGTGTACTGCGATTAATCGATGTAATAGATTAATAGTAGTTGATAAGTAAAACGTGATACTATCATAATGCAAATTTAATTTTGCTGCTTAACAGTATGTAATGTAGGTACGGGTTGTGATATGATTTGTTTTACGACTACACAGTACTCATAGTATTTTTTTAAATACTTGGTGGATATTATGAAAAAATTTAAGCTATTAAAAACAATCATTCGATTTTGGTGGACCGTATGTTGTCATTCATGGATGACATTACTTACTTTATTACCATAAAGTACTAATCTGTGATCTTTGTAAATTTAAAAAAACTCCGTTGAATATTATGAAAATATATGAAACATAACTATTATATTCATGAAAATAGAGTGTTTTGCTTAACTTGCGTTCAATTAAGTTGACTTTCGGGTATGGGTTTGAGGTTTATTTGTCAGCCACTTGAGAATAATTGTATCGGTTGAATGCAACATTATCCTTAGGGAAAAAATCTGTTCCATGAGAAATATTTTAAAGGCACTCATTTTAATAAGAAATAATTATTTGTTTTTATTGAGAATTCTCACAGATATGAAAAATAAATATGAAATGGACAAAATACATAATGCATTTTTTATTTCAGGTCATAACTCAGAAAGCACGAAATTTACCATCCTCGAATTGGCGCCCACAAAAATGACTTTTTCTTTAATGGGATGTGACGCACTGCTGAGAAGAGCACCGATGGGACAACAATTGAATTTTCCTTTTTTTTTCAAAATAACAAGCGTATTACAGTAAATAGGGAAAACGGAGTTTGGTACCATTAGAGCTTAAGACGGAGTGGCACCTCATCGCGGTCGGTATGGTAGAACAATTATAGATACCCAAAAATCTCGGAAACGGCTCTTCAGATCCCGTCGAAACTTTGCCAAACGATGTTAAAAGATAGACGAACAGCTGTCTGCCCCTCAAATTTTCTGAATTTCTCAAATTTCTGAAAGAGCCATTTCAGAGATTTTTGGGTATCTATAATTGTTCTACCATACCGACCGCGATGAGGTGTCATTCCGTCTTAATGCGTGGCAAGTGTGCAATAAGCTCTAATGGCAACTCTCAATAGGTAACAAAACGGCAAATCCAAAAATGTTACGGGTACTGTGGACTTTCGAAAAAGCACAATATGTTATCGGGCTCGTCTTTCAATTATTTTTCTTTACATTTTCCCAAAAACTCAAAACACCTATGAAAAAGTTTAGATTTGCTCTTTTGGTACTGACTGACTTTTGTTACCGACAAATCGACGAGCCCCTGAGATGAACGGCAGGAGTGTTTTTGCCCATACTCGTAACGTCATTTGACCGGCATTGAAATTGACCGTCACTTTGCATACCTAAACTTGGCTAAGAAATCTAAAGAATTTTCGAGGCGCCATCTACAGAATTATATCCATTGCAACCTGGCATCACTGGTCAGGGGGCTGGCTGTTATGGAGGTTAGAATACAGAAGTCCAACCTCTGAGCTTTGATCCATTCGCAAAATTGGGAGAAATTAGTGTTTCAGGGGCGCTCGAGTAGATGGCGTCTGATATGTTGTGTATTTGCGTTTTGACAGGAACATAACCCTAATTCGTACTCCATATTAGTCGAAAGTATATATTTATTCTGTATACTCGGGATTAATATTAGTTACACCCCGGTTTAGGGGTGTAACGTGAAGTATTGAAAGTTTATAAAAATGAAAAGTTAATGTGTTTTTACCGAAACTTCAAACGATCTGTGTATAATGTAATTTTTTTATACTTTTTCAATGTGTTTTAGTTTCGGCGTACCTATAATACAAAATGATTTTCCATTTAAAAAAGGTACCGATCACAATGCTAATTCTTTGCATCCATTGATTGTTTTCTCTGTTTTTGACATATTCACGACTTTCGGGCTCCCGCTCAGGTATTACAGCGATTACGTTACGACAAACGGTTTTCAGCATTATTTTTATCGATTGATCAGTCCTTTCATTGCATTTTCTTTTCGTTTTCACTCGCAATCAGCGTCCTGGCTATTACTGTATTGCTCGGTCACTCGTTATCGGAGCGACCCTGGTGGTGAAATTTTGTACCGAAACTGTTTCATTTTCGCGGACGCTTGTTCGAACGCCCCGCGTACGCACGCATCCAATTTGCAATTCGCGGACGCAAAACAGAGAAACTCCGGGATTCCAGTACTTAAGGGGGGAGATTTAGGCGATGAACAAATTTGCTGATTTTCAGGATTTTCTTTTTTAAGGAAATATTTCTTGATCATTTTTTAAACATAGGACTGTTACATGGCACTTTTTAATTTATCAATCTTTAAAAATGGCGGAGGTATGGCACGGTCTTCTGAACTGCATTTCCAAAACGTGACGTATAGCTAAAAAACTAATCGACCGATTCCGATGAAATTTCGTAGAAATCTTCCGAACCTTATTGTCTAAAACATGACCCTAATGTCCTTTAAAATAAAAAACAAAGTATTTTTTTATTTCAAAATGCAGCCATTTTTTCAGAACATTCAGTCCTTTTGTTTCAAAGCGTACCATTTAATCGGTTTTCCACATTTTTCACTATTTCTTGGTTCATATTTTGCGTATGAGTGTTAATGAAAGAAAAATCTGCGTTGTTTTTTTTTTCAGTTTAATCCCGCGGTCGCTACGTGTCACGCCGTCTGATAACATCCGCCGCAACCCGTTTAGAAGACCGTGCCGTAACTCCGCCATTTTTAAACAAAAAAAAACCATGTAACAGCCAAACGTAGTAACAAAAGATACCCCGAGTCTCAAAAAGGTTGAAGAAATCTTCCCTTTAAAAAATCATAAAAATCGGCCATTCTTTCCTCGCCTCCAGGTATCTCCACCCTTAATACGCATTTTGCTGAATTAGGTTAGAAACGAACCCGTGGACTTTGGAGTTCTCTAACCTCTACGGTCGCGGCGTTTCTTGTTCCGGTGGTTCGATCGATCCGATCGATATACAACCTCCAATTGTTTTTCGTCGTATACATATATCGTTGCAAATCCTACCGGTAGATTGTTCGTCCCTCCGGATTCTTCGCGCTCGAGATATAGAGCCGACGACTGTAGCGCGCTCGCTCGCTCGCAATCCAAATGGAGGGGGTGGCAAAAAGCTCGCCTGCTCCTGGGACAACGGCTGGCATCATTAGTACCGCTGCTGCCTCGCTCGCTCCGAACTAGCACTTTTTCGTCGTATGCGAGCGCGCGCGCACACACATACACTCATGCACACATACATCCTGCGCGGCCCAGGCTACCCGTGCGCACGCCCAACCACCGCATCGTCAACCTTCTTGTGCCACGACGAAGCGCGCTCTCCGCTTCTCGCAACCGCACCGATATTTCGCTCCCTCGCTGCGTACTCGCGACACGTCGCGCAGTTCGCTTTTATGTTTCTACGCCTCGTCGCGCCCTTTCGTGCCGATCGCTTATTCTCGTATGTCGCTTTTCATCGTATGTTTCACATCGTGGATCGCTCGTCTTGCGGTGTTTGAGGATCGAGCGCTTTGCAACTCAATCTGCAACTTTTCTAGAGCTTTGCTTCTCTCCCTCTTCCTTCTTCTTCTCTCGCTCGCTCTCTCTCTGTCTCTCGTTCTTTCTTTCTTTCTTGTCGCACAGAAAGCGATGTTATCGACACGGAATCGCCCTCTCGATACATCTGTATCCAAATAACGTACTCTATTTTCGAGACTTTCCTATCCTCAACTTAATTTTAAGGCGAAGTAGAATATCTACCACGTGACATATGAGTGCGAGAGAGATAGCTGAAATTTTCGAACAGACATTTTATAGATGACTTTCTCAGAGATGAATAATATTTAGGGCAAAAGGAAATAATTAAGCTCGGCGTCAGGGAATTCAAGGAAATTCAAGGTATTCAGGGAAATTCAGGGAATTCAGGGAAAAAATTAACCATCTATGAGAAAATTGGGTTTGACATTTTTTAGGTTATGTTGACCTTGTACATTCCTTTAAGGCCTTAGGCCACAGTAACGGGTATAAAATCATGTCCGAATATAACAATTTTTTTCGTATGAAAAAGTGATTCACTCGTAAAATTAATTACACATCTATTTAGTATGAATATCAAGCTGTTAGAATTTTTTTTTCGATATACAAAATGGCCGACTACTCGAAACTTCTCGAAACAGCTTTTTTCCAATTGGCGTGACAAATAACTTCAACGATTTTCACTCGATTTACTTCAAATTTGAAAGTTATGTTTCTAATTGCATTTCGCAGAGAACTATGTACGGAATTTCTGATTAATCGAAAACTTTTCATTCTATGAGCAGTTTATGAGCAGTTGTAACGAAATTTTTCACTGAAAATTCATTTCTTAAGGAGAGATATACACTTAGATGGTCGAGGTCGAGGATTTAAAAGCTCTGAACATTCCGTCGACTGTAGAAGACCTGACTATGGGCCTGGTATCGATGATTCCATGTAACTTGACAAATTTCATGATTTATTCATTCCCAAATGTTCAAAAGCGTTTTTCACAAAACCACGTTTTTCAAATCGGTACCCAAAATTTCTCGAAAACCAATGAACCGATTGCCTTGAGGTTTTTTGTGGTTATTCTATACACCATTATTTAGTTTTTACTTAGTTTTTGTTTTATAGGCAAAATAATAACTAATTTTTGGCTCAAAAATCACTATAAAAATCACTATATGTTCAAACGTCCGCCATTTTGTCGTAAATCGATATTTTCAAAATCGGCTATGACAAGTACGAGATTATAGTATCTAATTTAATCATCTTTTTGGTTTTTTTTGTCAGATGATTTTTGAAGAAACGCCAGTTTCAGGGTACCGTATACGCAGATTTTTTTACGACGCTCCAAGGATCAAACAATGTCCTTTTATAATTTTGAAATTTTTAAATAACGAAAATTAAACATATTTTTGAATGTATATACTTTTAGATAATTAAAAACCCAATCTGAAATTTCAAACAGTTTTCCTTGAAAAAATGCACAAAAGTGACCTTTTTCCGGCTCCTAGGTGTATATCTCCCCTTAAGTTCAAATACCTACAACTTTTGAATAAAACAATATTCTTTAAATTCCGTACACACTTCTCTAGGTATGCTAATGTAGATCGACGAGAATTTTTGTTTTTTGTCCTAGGTAAAAAATTGTGGATGCTAAATGTCACGCCGCGGAGCGCCTAAAAAGAACATAACAAAAGAAAATATTAAATGTCGACCATTTTGTACATCGAAAAAAAAATTCTAACAACTTGATATTCATACTAAATAGATGTGTAATTAATTTTATGAGTGAATCACTTTTTCATACGAAAAAAAATTGTTAAATTCGCACATGATTTTATACCCGTTACTGTGGCCCAATGCCTCAAATTGCAATCTCGAATTTGTAAAAATTTAAGAGAATCACAATGACTTTTCGAAGCGTCGGATTGCCCTCAGCACTACGGCGACCCGTCCCGCTGCGATTTACCCTATTTGCTTCGCCCTTCTTCTCGAATGCTGTTTCACGAAAGGGCGTAAGTCCTATCTGAAAATCTATGCATCCGATTCACTTCAAATTCGGACAGAGCATAATTCATAACATTTTCTATCGCACGACCGGATAATTTTTTTCATATTCATTCATTCAATTCATTCATTTGTTAATAACAAATGATCAAGGTTGTTTTTTTTTCATCAAAAATCGATCTTTCTTCCTACAACTTGGCGTTTTCGTAATTTTCAAAATTAACAGAAAGTATCCGGTGTCGTACGGAAGCTTGAGTATAACGCTAAAAGTACGTTTTTTGTATTTTTCATTTGGGACGAGCCTATAGTTGGCACAAGCATCTACACCGTTTGGTCATGCATCAACAGCGATGCTTTCTTTAAATAGTAACTTCATTGTTTATTAATATTTGTCAATAAACAAAAAAATCCCACCTTGGCTGGACTATGTATCAATTGTGTGTAAAATCGCGACCTCGTCGTCGCAATACCCTCGCCAGAAAAAAATATTGATAATATTAAGGCTTATGCAGACAAGTTCCTAATCTTTCCCTGTATATATATGCACAACGAATCTCGTCTTGCGAGTCACGCATTAGCCTTGGAATAATTACTACGAAAGAGAAGCTGCATTCAATAATTACATATCGTCAGGAGAACGTTTAACGGGCCACGTTACGTCTGTCTTTATATACATACATAGTTCTCATAGCGATTTTCGCTTCACGGTAAAACGATTGCCATCATATGTCGCGTAACGCGAATACGTACGCAAGAACGTGATTTTAATACCCCGCGTGTTTATCATTCACATATATAATTTGACTTTTTCTTCCTTTACATTTTCTTTTACGTTAGCCGACTGACTTTGAAAAAGGAAGAAAAGTTACACACACGTACGCACACGTGTGCGTGAGTGGGTTTGAAACTAAAACGCCACATGTGTTTCGCTTCCGCTCGCGGGTAATATGATCTCTGAAAAAGATTTGTGAGAGTTCGAAAGTGGCCGTCGTCTCGGAGGGTAAAAATCTCGGCGGCCCTTCGCTCTCTCTCTCTCTCGCTCTCTCTCTCTCTCTCGCCCCTCTTTCTCTCTCCCTCACTCTTTCTCTTTCTTTCAGTGGTTTCGTCGCTGCTTGCCGAGCGTGTGTGTACGTGAATACCGTGTATATTGCGGACGCTCGTTTCCTCCATTAATGATCTCCCCGATGATATCGCTCGAAGTCTGATGACTATAATTTTTGCTCTTTTTCTTCAGGGCAACGCTGCGCGCGGGTGAACGGCGAATAGGAGAGACAGGCACTCGATAGAATAATGATAAAAGTGAAATTGGAAGAAAAAGCAGAGAAAAAAACAAACAAAAAAGGCAGCAAGAGAAAAGGAAAACTAAAGCCTTTGGTTCTTACGGACACGAGTGTCTATAACGGTAGTGCGTGAGAGCATACGGAGAGAGGAGGCGAGGGGGAGGGTGATGGAGAGAGAGGGGGGAAAGAGAGGTTATTAATCATCGGAAAAGGGAGAATATCTACGGACCTTCAGTTCCTCCCCCTTCCTATATATATATAAAGAATACATATTTTGCTAATAGGTAAGGAAAAAAATGTTAAGGGGCTAGCCAGTGTGGCACTTTAAAAAAATCGATTTTTCTTCTTCCTTTTTCCTTTGCCATTGTATGGGCTAGGTATACCTGATTAGCAGTTTTTATGGTAAATATCATTTTATAGTTAAACCTTTAAACGCTTTAAAGTTAATCTTTAATTAAATTAATTAATTAAATTTAACTTTTAATTAAAATTAATTAAATTTAAATTTATATAGAATATTTTTGCAAGATAAAATGATATTGATATAAATGATATAAATGATTATGATATTCTTAAAAGGATAAATTGTCGAAAAAGGCAAAAAAAATATTGAAAGTGTCACACTGGTATAGCCCCTTGAGGAGTTTGTTTTCCATACGTGTGTAGTGAAATTGTAGCCAATCTTGTGGGTTACGCCTTTATGATTGTGAAACACGTACGAGAGGATTATACACACACGCGCATATAATATATATGTGTGTGTGTGTGTGTGTGTGTGTGTGTGTGTGTGTGTGTGTGTGTGTGTGTGTGTGTGTGTGCGCGCGCGCGCGCGCGCGCGCGCGCGCGTGTACAATCCTCTCGCACATATATATATATATATATATATATATATATATATATATATATATATATATATATGTGCGCGTGTGTGTATAATCCCCTCGTACGTGTTTCACAATCATAAAGGCGTAACCCACAAGATTGGCTACAATTTCACTATACACTTATGGAAAACAATCTCCTTAAGGGGCTATACCAGTGTGACACTTTTAACATTTTTTTTGCCTTTTTCGACAATTTATCCTTTTAAGAATATCATAATCATTTATATCATTTATATCGATATCATTTTATCTTGCAAAAATCGATAGCTAAATCTTTAAACGCGTTTTTTTCGAAATGAGATTTTTCAAATTTGATGGCATTGTAACTCAAAGAGCAATTGTCCGATTGACTTGGAATTTGAATTGAGTACTCTTGAATATATTTACTCAACAATGACGTAGGATATTTTTGATTGGATAAAAATTGACGATTTGGCATTGAAAAAAACGACCATTTTATAGGCAAGAAAACAGACTTTTTTCATAACTACGCCATTTTGTTAGATTTTGATATTTTTCGAAAATCCGACGTCATTGTACACGAAATACCTTCCCGTTTAACGACATTTTTTTCCTTTTTCGGTTTCAGCTACTCAATCGGCCGGAATCATGTCAGCAGTGAAGGAACTTTTTTTTGGCGCTTCCGAAGGCAGCGCATAAGTCGCTTGGATCTCAATATTTTTCTATGAAAAAAATATGTAATATAGGTCAAATATAGCCAAATATATTCTTAATTTTCCGAAAGATTTAATTGAGTACTTTTCTTCGAAAAAATTCCCGAAAATCACTCTAATTTTCAGTGTTCACACTGGTATAGTCCCTTAAAGAGAGAAACGTTTGGCAAGAGCAAGCTACTATTACACTGAATGAGTGTACCAAATGTCTAGTCAATCCGTTCATTAGACGTCGAGAAATGGTTTGAAAAACATACCTAGTTTCGAGAAAAACGCGTTCAAAGTTTTATCAGCAGTTCTATCGTTGTAATCATATATTGACTTTTAATCTGCGATTCCTGCACCATGCGGTGGACCTTCCTCTTCAATTTGAGTTGCCTGAAGCGACTATCGATATTTTTAAATCTTCACAGTAGCCTAATCTCTTAACACTACTTTCATTATACCATAAAATGTATTATCCGGATTCTCGATTATCCGGACTACCCTTGGTCTCAATTATTCCGGAAAATCAATATTGGACTGTAACTTAGAGATTATATAAATAAGATGTATATGTACGCAGATTCACTCCCTATATATATATATACACACACACACACACACACACACACTCCTTTGCTATTGACAATAAAAATGTAATTTTACTGCCAAAAATCGAAAAATATAGCTCGCTCAAATCAGCTAATATTATCGATTTTCGGAATTAAAAAACTCGTTTGTTTTCGTTTTAGATCAACCGGGTGGCCAAAATCAAGTACGCCGTTGAGCCTTTCACGTTTAACGTGTTGCTTTCGCGAACCCGAGTATTTAACAATTAACTAATTTTCATCTATAATCACGTAAAATACATCCCAGGATGCTGGTAAAATTTCAAGTCAAGTTAGCGAACTTTTAACGAAAAATGACGACTGTAAAAACCGTCTCATTTATACAGCGCTTTATGGAGATGACACGCTGGCCACATATCTATTAAATAATTTAGGTATACACTAAATAACCCTAGATGGTTGCTATAAACTGCTGACGCGTTTAAAAAATCTAAAAATTACGTAACGTCATTAAAAATCGGGAGTCACCGAATGCTTGAAGAAAATATTAATGACAAAACTTAGCAAAATATGACTAGCAGAAGGATTTCCGTAGCCGCGAATTTTCAGAGAAAATGTAAATTGTCGAAATCCACTAAATGAGCGTGAATTTTTTAATTTTAGTTACTTATTTTTATAAAGTACTACTGTAATTTTTAATAATTCGGAAGGGCCTTCCTTATGCCCCCCCACAAAATACGGCCCTCCGCGAAAGGAATACCTTAGAGGACCTCCACGACAATGTTGAAAACTTCTTTAATTATTCATATTTTTTCATAATATTTGGCACACCACTTCGTTAATGTACAAACAAATAAATGTCCAAACGATTTTTCAATCTTACTTATTCCTTCAAAACACATTTATTTAATAATCCTAATTTCGGGTCCTTCCCCAGTAGCTTAACCCCTTAATATAGAATCCCAGTTTTATTAATACGTATGCAAATACGTATCTATAAAACTGTGATTCTATGTTAACACTACTTTTATTTACGATAATATGGTAAAATGTATACACAACGTCCGTATATTGTCAGTAATTATTGTCCGCTCGCGAGCGGACATACCTACGGGGTAGGATACTTAGGGTTACGATTGTCCGGACTCTTGCTAAAAATCCGGATACCCGGATGTCCGGTTAATCGGGATTCTACTTTATTTATACTTCGTTGTAATAGAATATCCATATTGTAGGGAAAATACGGAAAGAAATGGCGGAGGTGCAAGGGGGCATATATGAACTTCTATATACTAAAAATGCAATAAAAATATATGAATAATTAGTAATTTTTTACAACCATACCATTTCGAACGGTCAAAAAGTTGTCCACTCTCAAAGAAATTGAAATTTTGTCAAATTATTTAATTATATGAAAAAAAGCAGTGTAAATTTTTTCAAAATTTTTATATCGCATTTTCTCGAGTTTTTCAAAATTTCAAAAATTTCGAAATACCTTTATATCTCGTGAGCATTTGATTTAACAGAAAAATGTTTAAGACAAAAAAGTTGCAATTTTACATGAACTTTGTGAAAAAAATTTCTTTTGAATTTTTCGCGTCTAAAAAATGCCCATTGTCACCAAAATTATACAAAAATATTTTTATTGTATATTTTTTTAGACAAATAAACTATTATTAAAAATTATTCTCCCAAATTTTTCTCACATTTTTCAGGTAATAAACATCCATAACAGTAATAATTTTTTTGACCTTAATCATGAATTATCGGTAAGGTATCCAAAGTTAACCTTGCCATACAAAGTAACGTTCGTCGTCCAACATGAAAATTGTGATAAAAGTAACGTCGTCGTGCAATATGGAAAATTGTGATACAAAGTAACGTCGTCGGGCAATATGGACATATTATTCGTTGATGCCATCATTAAAAGAATTATTCATGAATTAGTTTGTAACAAGGCACTCGAGAAACCACCAAGAAAATTCAAAGGATGCATATGACTTCTCTGCTTGGCTCACACCGTGCAACCTAGTGTAAAAAATTAAAACACACTGAGAACTCCGATAGTATTTTGGCATGGAGGGAGAATGTTGACAAACTGAAGGATGTAGAAGGCATTTGACGGCGCACAGTACATTGTATGACAATGTTTATATTGGGCGGTCAACGATACTTTGTATCACATTTTCCATATTGCACGACGACGTTACTTTGTATCACATTTTCCATATTGCACGACGACGTTACTTTGTATGGCAAGGTTAACTTTGTATACCTTACCGATAATTTATGATTAGCTCAAAAAATTATTACTGTTATGGATGTTTATTACCTGAAAAATGTGAGAAAAATTTGGGAGAGAATAATTTTTAATGATAATTGATTTGTCCAAAAAAAAATATCTCATAATAATAAAACAAAGCACAGCTTTGGAAAAACGAATCGAGCCATTCTGAAAAAAATAGGTATTATTGGACACACTTCAGAGTATTTTCCGGAATTTTTTGAGAAAAACCAAAAGTGACATACCGAACGAAAAAAAATATTTTTGTATAATTTTGGTGAAAATGAGCATTTTTTTTAACTCGAAGCATTCAAAAGACAATTTTTTCACAAAGTGCATGTAAAATTGCAACTTTTTTGGCTTAAACATTTTTCTGTTAAATCAAATGCTCATGAGATATAACGGTATTCTGAAATTTTTGAAATTTTGAAAAACTCGAGAAAATGCGATCCAATAATTTTGAATAAAATGTATACTGTTCTTTTTCATATAATTAAATAATTTGACAAAATTTCTATTTTTTTGAGAGTGGGCAACTTTTTGACCGTTCGAAATAGTATGGAACGCGCATCATATATATATGGTTTGTTAAGACTCCTCGTTATTTACATGTTTTAATTACACATTCCGCAACAAAATTGAAGAAACAAGAAATTAAAAAAAAAATAGTGATTTTCAACACGCTGTAACTATGTGAAAAATGATCGTATAGAGATGATTAAAAGAAAAACATTTTGAAGCTCAAAGTCTCTACTTTTCGATTTTTTTATTATCATTTTTTGTTCAGTCATGGTTATAGCGCAATAAAAAAAAATATCGCGAAACAACCATTTTCAAATTTATTTGTCGACTTCAAGAGTGTCCCTGGGCTCGGGAATTATTTTCCCGACTATGCTAATATCAGGGTCAATGAGCTTGATGATTTATCTTCGGTTTGGTTTTTGAACGGTCTCTGTAGGACAATTTGTTGCTCAGGTACCGTCCGTTGAGTGAAAAATCGCACTTTTGTCTTTGATCATCGATATCTCATGAACTACTGATCGTACAGCAAACAGAAGGATGGTTTTACAAGCTTCAATTAACCATATATAAATATCAGTTATTGCTGCAGGAAACAAAAGTTTTCGTACCCTCTCTATCGGTTTAAATAAAATACAAAAAATAACATTTTCTGGTTTTTCAGTAAATCTTTCGCAATTCTGCAAATAATAATCAATGTACTGATGTTTCCAGGTTTGTTTTAAGCTTGCACGTACCTCCGGTAACATTTAAAGGTAATCCGTTAATTCTTCTTTCCGTCCTGAATAATTAAGTAACAAAAACATTAAAACAACACGTTTATTGGTCTCAAACATCATTTGATGATTATCACCATGACAAAAAAATATACTTTGGGGCCGTCCATATATTACGTCATCGATTTTTGCTGATTTTCGACCCCCCCCCCCCCCCCCACAATCATCCTATCGTCATTTTCTAATGACCCCCCCCCCTCTCGCAAAATTGACGTCATTACCAGTTTGGCAAAATTAAAACATTTGCGGATTTGAGAAAAATTGGGTAACATTAAAACATTTTGTTATAGAATCATCTTTTATTATTTTGTACTTTGGCAATGTTTATTAATATAATAATATTATTCTTCCCTATTCTTTAGTTTTCTTTGGATAGCTCCCACATTTTGTTATAGAATCATCTTTTATTATTTTGTACTTTGGCAATTTTCATTAATATAATAATATTATTCTTCTCTATTCTTTAGTTTTCTTTGGATAGCTCCCACGGAGTTTTCACCCATTCTTGCAAATCCTGGATCACGGGTAATATCTCCGTATCCTCCCCATATTCATTTTGGCTCGATCGAACTATTTTCATAGGTACGCTGTTATTTGAAGTTCTCGAATATAATGTAGACATACCTTATGTAATAAATAAATCAATAATGAGTTCAATAATTAATACCATTAGGTACTTGCAAAATATTTTTCATCACTCATGCGGGGAAACCACTCTAGTTGTACAATATACTATTGTACATTTTGAAGTAACTGGTATCACAAGAATGACGTCAATTTCGAAACGCCCCCCCCCCCCCTCATCCATCATTTACCGTCATCCGCAGACGAACCCCCCCCCCCCTATTTTAAAATGACGTAATTTATGGACGGCCCCTTTTCTTACAATTTATCATTATAAATCTAGGGGAAAAAATTAAATTTTTTTTTCTTCAATTTTAAAAATTATTTTATTGGAAAATTTGTAGAAAAGATCTCGAAAACAATACTTTTCATTTTCGACAAGATTTTACCGTTGCATACTATAATCCTGCTAACTGAAATTCATTGTATTAATTGGAAGGTTCATACCTCACGCTGTGTCTTGTAGTCAATTCACACACATTCATACGATTAATTGGGGTTTGATATTTTTCTATTCAAGAAGCTCACAGGCTTTTTAAAAAAAATGCCTGTGACGATAGGATGACCCAATTCATTAGTATATATAACTTTATCTATATAAGTTAAATTTATATGTAGACACCTCTTAGGCTCATACATCACACACTAGGACGAGGGAGAGGGGGGAGGGTAGTGTCTAGATATACACTCCCTACCGATGATTAAGGGCGGGGTAAAGTATTAAAATTTTTTTTCATTTTTTAAATGAATGCATAATATATCAAGAATATTGTGTTAAAATTTCAAGTCGATCGGAGTAAAATTGACGAAGTTATGAGTATTTGAGCGTCTATTGCTCCATGCCGTTCTCTTCTCTTCTGCGTTTTTCAAACCGTTTTTCTGAGACTTGTCATATTTGAAGTCCGTGTGCACGATAACTCAAAATCTACTGGACCAATCGCTTTGAAATTTTGCACAGTACTTCTTCACATAATTCACCAGGTATTATCGAGAGCTTTTTTGTTTTTTTTTAATAATTACTAATTTTTCAACAACAAATTAGCCGATTTTTTTAGCGAAAATCGAGTTTTTGGCTCTCAAGTGCTACGAAAAATCGAAAAAAAAAATCCTCCCGTCATTACCTCGAGAAACATCTCCTTTAACAAATACATTTTGAATTTTTTTGTTTCAAATGATTCTGTTGCAAGTTATGGTGCACACCGCAAACCAACTTTTTTTCGAGGCGCCTCCGGGGTTTAATTTTCACTCGCTCAATTTTGAATATTTTGCAATGCAAATTTAGGAGAATGTTGTTCAAATGTTACTTTATTATATGTAAATTTTTCAATAAACGAGCACTATTCGTTACGCTAAAAAAAAATCTTAAAAACATGCCTTTTTTCGCCGATTTAACTTTACCCCGCCGTTAAGGGGAAATTCTACCTTGTTGGGCCAAAAAATGTTCGATTTTTCACCAATTTTTTATGCGCAAAGTATTAAATATAGAATGTTGATATTTGGTATGATAACTAAGCGGTCTTTATTGAACATCAAAATATTTTTTAAAGTTTGACAAAACATGGTGGTGGGAGTGGGACGAGCCACGTATGTCGGTGCGCGAGCGATGACATTCTTCGCTTGCGGAAGTCCTAAGTCCCGGACAGGGGATTTGATGCAAAAAAATCGAACATATTTTTACTTTGTACAATATTGTGTATAAGTTGATCTAGAATGAAGAAGAGAAATTGAAAAATAAAAAAATTGTGAGCGATCGGAAGGAAGTTTGTTTTTTTCCCAAAAAATTTCGCAGTTTTTTTGCTCACTATTTTTTTATTTTTCAATTTTTCTTCTTGATTCTAGGTCAACTTATACACAATATTGAACAAAGTAAAAATATGTTTGATTTTTTTGCTTCAGATCACCTGTCCGGGTCCTAGGACTTCCGCAAGCGAAGAATGTCATCGCCCGCGCACCGACATACGTGGCTCCTCCCACTCCCACCACCATCTTTTGTCAAACTTCAATAAATATTTTCACGTTCAATAAAGACCGCTTAGTCAACATACCAAAGATCAACATTCTATATTTAATACTTTGTGCATAAAAAATTGGTGAAAAATCTAACATTTTTTGGTCCAACAAGACAGAACCTTCCCTTAAGGATGTGTATCGGGTGTTCTATTCCTGCCTCCCTCTCTCTTTGTCTATAAATATATTTCGTTCTCTCTCTCTCTCTCTCTCTCTCTCTCTCTCTCTCTCTCTCTCTCTCTCTCTCTCTCTCTCTCTCTCTCTCTCTCTCTCTCTATATATATATATATATATATATATATATATATATATATATATATATATATATATATATATATATATATATATATATATATATATATATATATATATATACAGGGTGTATATAGAGAGATGAATGGATAATCCTGCAACTGTCCATAGGTCAGATCATGTCCTGCTATACGCTGGAATTTGAGTTTAGTAAAAATCCCATGGTTTTCGAGATTTCGGGCTTCATGTTATCGAAAAAAAAATATTACCGGTTTCGGTTTTTCGCCTGCCATTTCTACAAATTATATGAATCGATAATAACTAAGCAACGTTTTAAAGTAATTGGCACGATATGCATAGTACATTTTTACCCCCCCCCCCCCCTCCCAGGCTATCAAAGTCAGATGTTCAAATTGGTTTGTATGAAAATTCTGCGTAAGATCTTTTTTCACAAAGTTTCCTTAACATTTAAGGTTAAAAAGAAGACCTTTCTAGATAAAACAAATAACCAAGAGTATTTCTTTTAAACTGGGTCAAAAAAGTTATCGTTTGGTGAAATGGCATGCGAAAAACCAAAAGCAGATGATTTTTATCTCGAAAACCGTGGGACTTTCGTTGAATTGAAATTCCTGCATATAGTAAGACATGATCTGACCTAGTGGCAGTTGCAGGATTATTCATTCATAACAGGACACCCTGTATGTGTGTGTGTGTGTGTGTGTGTGTGTGAGTTTTTAAAATAAAAGTGCGTGCACTGTATATGTGTATCCTCGATGCGCGAGTACATATCCGGGTCCTAATATGCACACATGTATTCACAAATGATGTACCACATACATCAAGATAAATCGTGCGGCGGAGCGTTTGAGCTCGCAAGCCCTTCTCATCCACGCACACATACACTACATATAGTATTACCCCTTTCTCCAATCTCAAAAACCCCCCTCTACCGCAATTTCTCGCTCTATCGCACTCTTTCTTTCTCTCTCTCTCTCGACCACCTTTGGTTCGGTTTCTTTCCCTTTTCGCCCTGAGAATCGAGCTAACGATCGAAAGAAGGCTTGAGAACGTGTGCGCGACAGGACGTCCTACCTTTATGAAATTTACCGTTGCATCGTCACAACTATGATGAGCTTCGATGAGAAAGGGGGAGAGAGAGAGAGAGAGAAAATAATAATAATAATCGTAAAATCTAAAATCTAAAAGGGTAAACGAAACAAAAATAAAAAAGGAGAAACTATTTGAAAAGGTGAAAGAAGTTGGACGCAGCGAGGATTTGTTTTGAGACTTCATAACATGGGTTCGCGTTTCCCGCGCGTTTATCCCTTCCTCCGGCCGGAGCAGTCCGCCGACGAGGATCCGAACGACGGAAACAGCGGGAAAAAGATTTGGGGAACGTTGAGATGATGAATTTTCATGCGCGATACGTTTATCGCTTTCGATGAGGACTACCCTTCCCCGTGAGAAAGAGCGAGAGAAAGAGAGGGAAAGCGAGCGAATGTTTATTTCGTAGGATCGAAATCCTCTATAAGTCAAAGAGGGAGAGAGAGAGAGAGAGAGAGAGAGAGGGAGACAGCCAGAGGTGTCGATTTGGCAAAGTAACCTCGTCGCCCGTGAACCAAGTCAGTTGCAATCACTTCGCTCATCCCGGACAAGACAAGAAAAGTTACCGCACGCGAAAGAACGTACTTTTAGCAATGTGTACACACATCTTTATATATATATATATATAATGCACGCGCGTGTGTGTTGCGTATAATTTACGAAAAACACGATACACAGGAGAAAGAGAGAGAGTGCAGAAGAGCCCGCGGTGTGACCTCGCGATTCTTTATACACATATACATATACCTATACTTAAATACGTTATACCATCGAGCATCTACAGTTTAATACAGTACGGCTGGTCCACGGCGGCGCCCCCTGTTCCAACCGTTAGTTTTTTCAACGTCTGCTCCACGAGCGCCTCGCTGGCTCCCTCTCTCTCGCTCTATAACTCCCGCGGCTCTCGAAACGATATCTATACCGGTATACGACGAGAGAGAGGCAGAGAGAGAGAGAGAGAGAGAGTGACGTCTTGTGGTGAAGGGGGCGGAAGGGGCAGGACATCACCAACCAAAGCAAAACTGTGTGTAAAACCCGTTGCGGCCAAGCTTTTGCTTCTACTACTATATTTATTATTGTATATTACTGTACACGGGATGGCAGGTGATGTTTCCCCGCATTTCTTCTTCATCGACATCTTGTGTGTGTATGTGTGGGTGTGTGTATGCACACACGTCAGCAGTTAGGGGAAATGTAAAAATATAAAAATAACTTGTAATCCCTAGGAATATAATTTATGTAAAATATTATATATATATATATATGCGCGTGTGTATAATCCTCTCGTACGTGTTTAACCATCATAAAGGCGTAACCCACAAGATTGGCTACAATTTCACTATACACGTATGGAAAACAAACTCCTTAAAGGGCTATACCAGTGTGACACTTTCAAAATTTTTGTTTGCCTTTTTCGACGGTTTATACTTTTAAGAATATCATAATCACTTATATCATTTATATCAATATCATTTTATCTTGCGAAAATCGATAGTTAAATCTTTAAACGCGTTTTTCTCGAAATGAGATTTTTCAAATTTGCTGACATTGTAACTCAAAGAGCAATTGTCCGATTGACTTGAAATTTGAACTGAGTACTCTTGAATATATTTACTCTACAATGACGTAGGATATCTTTGGTTGGATGAAAATTGACGATTTGGCATTGAAAAAAAACGACCATTTTATAGGCAAGAAAACAGACTTTTTTCATAACTACGCCATTTTGTTAGATTTTGATATTTTTCGAAAATCCTACGACATTGGACAGGAAATACCTTCCAGTTTGAGGACATTTTTTCCTTTTTCGGTTTCAGCTATACTCAATCGGCCGGAATCATGTCAGCAGTGGAGGAACTTTTTTTTTGGCGCCTCCGAAGGCAGCGCATAAGTCGCTTGGATCTCAATATTTTTCTGTGAAAAAATTTTGTTATATAGGTCAAATATAGCGAAATATATTCTTAATTTTCCGAAATATTTAATTGAGTACTTTTCTTCCAAAAAATTTCCGAAAATCACCCAAATTTTCAGCGTTCACACTGGTATAGTTCCTTAAAGGCCTGTTGAAGTTTTTGAAAATGACGATTTTTATTTTCGACGGTTTCTCAAAAAATAACATTTCAAAAATATTCTCTGACAATTTCAAGTCGATCAAGTTTCAAAATTGAGGGAGTTATGAGCGTTTACAGGTAGGTTTCGCGAAGCGCCGAACTTTAAACGCGTTATTTTTCAAAATTACTTTTTCAAAATCGGTTACCACGATATCTAGAAAATTACTGCACCGCTCAACTTCAAATTTAACACGCTTCATTCCCATATCAAAAAGCAGTGCTTGATAGAAGGATTTTTTTTTTTCGATTCATAACTTTTTTTTTAACCTACGAAAAATAAGCGTTATTTCCACCGAAAATCGATACTTTCATTTTGGACTGCGGCTATTGTTCGCAAAATAATATTTTGTGCAATTTTAATGCAAAAAATAAATACGTTTGATTTTTGAATTTCGGATGATTAGTTTCCGAGCAGCAGTAGTCACCGCGAAGGGCGTTTTTTCGAACAGCGGTCTGCACAAACCATTGTATCCCACCACATTCATAAATATAATTCAACGCAAATTGTAAAAGATACTTAATACGATGCCCTGAGTGTAAAAAAATTAGGAAACCTGCATACGTTTTCCCAGAAAACATTCACGAAAATTCATCTTTTTTCCGGCCACGAGCTAGATGTAACCCGTTAATCGACGTGTATAGTGACACTTGTCAATTCAGCTTGGGCTTGGGACGCCTCGTATGTGCTAATCCGTTTGATATATATACAGTGAGCGGCAAAAAAGACCACCTTCCATTTTATCTGATTTTTTACGTGAAAGTCACAAAAAGGTAAAAAATTCATGGAACTTTTAATTCATGGGAGTCGTCAATAGCTTTATTTCAATATTCACCAAATAAAAAAAAAAAGTTTATCAATTGAAGTTTGACTTTGATTATACAAAAGTATTATGAAATACGTATGGACAAAACAAGAAACCGTTTTCTATTAAAATAAAGACGAAAGGGCGCCACACTAAATATTAACCGCGGTTTCGAAACATTTTTTCTCAACTGTTTTGTACAAATACAATATAGTTTTGTATTTTTTGTTTTGTATAGTTTTGTATTATGTTTCATATAGTTTTGTATAGGGGCCGTCCATAAATTACGTCATTTTAAAATAGGGGGGGGGTGGTCTGGTCGTTAGATGACGGTAACGATAATTTGATTACAACGATATGAAGGATAGGATGATTTCAGGGGGGGGGGGGGGGTAAAAATCAGCAAAAATCGATGACGTAATATATGGACGGTCCCATAAATACAATACATTTTTTGTTCAACTTCAGCAGTTGAGAAAAAATGTTTCTCATGTGCGAATTTAACAATTTTTTTCGTATAAAAAAGTGATTCCCTCATAAAATTAATTACATATCTATTTAGTATGAATATCAAGCTGTTAGAATTTTTTTTTTCGATGTACAAAATGGCCGACTACTCGAAACGTCTCGAAACAGCTTTTTTCCAATTGGTGTGACAAACACTCCAATAATTTTCACTCTATTTACTTCAAATTTAAAAGTTATGTTCCTAATTGCATTTCGCAAAGAAGTACGTACGGAATTTCTGATTAATCGAAAACTTTTCATTTTGTGAGCGGTTATAACGAAATTTTTCACTGAAATTCATTTCTTAAGTTCATATACCTACAACTTTTGAATAAAACAATATTTTTTCAATTCCCTACGTACTTCTCTAGGTATTCTAATGTAGATTGACAAGAATTTTTGTTTTTTGTTCTAGGTAAAAAATTTAGGATGCTAAATGTCAAGCCGCGGAGCGCCTAAAAAAAATAACAAAAAAAAATATTAGTACATCATTTTGTACATCGACCATTTTGTACATCTAAATTTTGTACATCGATTTTATACATCGGCCATTTTGTACATCGAAAAAATATTCTAACAGCTTGATATTCACACTAAATAAATGTGTAATTAATTTTATAAGTGAATCACTTTTTCATACGAAAAAAAATTGTTAAATTCGCACATGATTTTATACCTTTACTGTGGCCTAACCCCTTAATAGAAAACGGTTTTTAGTTTTGTCCATACGTATTTCATAGTACTTTTGTATAAACAAAGTCAAACTTCAATTAAAAAACTTGTTTTTTTTTGTTGTCGTATATTGGAATAAAGTTATTGATGACTTTCATGAGCTAAAAGTTCCAAGAATTTTCGACTTTTTTGTGACTGTCACGTAAAAAATCGGATAAAATGGAAGGTGGTATTTTTTGCCGGTCACTGTATATATATCAAACGGATTAGCACATACGAGGCGTCTCAAGCTGAATTGACAAGTGTCACTATACACGTCAATTAACGGGTTACATCTAGCTCGTGGCCGGAAAAAAATTAATTTTCGTGAATGTTTTCTGGGAAAACGTACGCAGGTTTTCTAATTTTTTTTTACATGAAGAGTATCGTGTTGATAAATAGAAAACAGCTGAGAATTTTTTTTTCGAACAACGGTTAAGGGGCCAGTCCACTTTGGAGCCACGAAAAAAGGCTATTTTAGCGATTTTTTTCAGGATTTTATAAAAGATATGAATATAAAAGTTGTTGGGCTTGATAAATAATGTCTTGAAATACATTTAAAAAAAAATATTTCATTTTTATTCATTTTTAAGTACAAAAACTATAGTTTAACGTAACGCCTCAAAAATAGGTGGGCTAGGTAGCTCCATGCCAACTCGGCAACGGCTTGTCCGAAAAAAGAAATCAAAGTCCATTAGATTCAGTATGACACCAGCTGCAAAATGACCCTCGGATATGAAGTTTTATCAAAAAATAAAAAAATGGCAGATGAAAAACGAAAAAAGTAAAAATAACATGTTTTTTCGCAGTTTTTCGCAAAAAAAAGAGTAGAAATCAAAATGTTTGAACCATCGAGGGTCATCTTGTTGCGAATCATGTATACAATATATATATATATATATTAGAAGGGACATACAGGGTGTCTCTCTTATCTCTGCCACCAGAAATAACTCGGTAATTATCGACGTCACAATAAAATGTTCCAGACAAACGTTGTACGGTATAAAAGGGGCCATCAAATGCGACCAATTTTTTTTTTGTTTCGGTATTGGCGCTGACGCACAGTGAAGGTCACCTCCACTTGGCACATTTTAATGGAATGGTACATTTTCTTCACCCATCTTGTGGAGCACCTTAAGCCGCGTAAAAAAACATTAGGGGGTCAAAGTCGTTCACGGTCATTCAAGGTCACCTATTAAAATGAATTCCAAATCTGAATATCTCGGATCACTACCAAATATTTGGTAGTGAACCGAGATATTTAGATTCGTATCATCGATACTGACCTTGAACGATTTTGACTCCCAATGTTTTTTATGCGGCTTGAGGTGCTCCACAAGATGGTTGAAAAAAAATGTACCATTACATTAAAAAAAGTAGAGGTGACCTTCACTGTGCGTCCGCGCCTCAACCGAAATGAAAAAAATCGGTCGCATTTAAAGGCCCCCTTCACACCGTAAAACTTTTGGCTGGAACATTTTTTTGTGACACCCTGTATATATACACGAACACGGAGAAAAATACGGCCTCAAATTCTAACACTGGTTGCCAGAATTCTCATATTCAGTGCTAGAAAAGTATAGCGGTTTACTGCCAGTTCGGAATTCTAAGACTTGTTATAGAAGTGTAAAAATGATTCTCACACCGTATAGTAAAAATGATGCGTGCATATTACATTTGAAACTATTCTCGCATAGGCGCGAATCCTATATGCTGTATAAGACTTTCTGTAAAATACCAACCTTTATTACACGCTATATTTTCATATGTATTTTACTATACGTATAGCATGAATCTTCGTGTATGTATAGATTTCACTATACGCATAGCATAAATCTTCGGCGTATAACGGAAAATATTACGAAGTTATTAGTAAAATGTGACTTTTTATACCGTACTTTTTGTAGAATATTGGAAACTAATTTTTCCAATCACGTGGGCAAAATATTTTTTGAATACTACAAAAAATCACAATATGCCGAATAAAATATATTATTTGTAGCAGTTTACGTGCCATATCGTAGGTTAAAATTTAAATTTCTTTATTATTACTATACCACAATTACAATTTTTATCTTCCATTCAATACTTTTTGATATTTAATGATATTGTTTTTAGAAGCATAGTATTAATTCTTAACTTTGAGGCCCCTGTTTTCTCCGTGTGTGTGTGTGTGTGTGTGTGTGTGTGTGTGTGTGTGTGTGTAAAGACGTTATAAGTACTGTAAAAACGTCGGTGCATGTGTAACCGCGCGCATACATTTCGTTGCTCAACCGGGTACATTGTATATATATGCACCTGCATTGCATGCACGATAAAAAGAATGCCGTAAACTATATATATATACACACACAAATGTGTGTGTGGGTGCGCGCATGTACACATGTATATGTATATTCGTGAACTCGCAAAGCCCTTTGCTGTATTCCTTTCCTCTTATTTTCACTTCCTCATTTTTCCCTATTTTCATGCTAGCGCAGTCTACCTTTCGGTAATTACGTAACGATGTAAGAGCGCGCGCGACGATGACGAGAGGAAAATAGACTCGTGTTCAAAAGACGAGCGCGGGAAATATGGGCAAAAAACAGGGAGAGTAAGTAAATTCGCGATATATGAAATTATTTTAGCACGCATCCGATAATATCACAGCCTACAGTGGTTGTTGCCATAGCGATGCATTATGTAATTCTGTTCATCAAGCGTATATTTGTATGTATACGCACATACCTACGCACGCAATGAATTATCACACGAGCGGGCATCAGGTAGCGATTTATCGGCGGCTTTGGTTGCACAACCGCGCGCGCGAGATCGGACGAACCTTCGACCTCGCGACGCTCGTAGCGCCGCGCAGAATCGGCTTTTTTTTTCAATTCGCTTTCTTTTAAATTCCTTGCGAACGCGTATACGCAACGCGCACGAGCATTTAGCACGTGGCATCGAAGGTCTCGTATAGTAGGCGTTCGCATAGTCGGGAGAATCAAACTTGTCGAAATTTAAAGACTCACCTGACGAACAGCTGCTCCTGATTGTTGACCCGCCAGGACACCACGGTCGCTCCTGCAATTAAAAAAAAACAGAGGGTAGCTAGAGAGACGTGTGTGACGAAACTTTTTCAGCTTCGCAGATCGACGTTTATGACGTTTCACAACGATCAGAGTCGATCGCAACGAGGCGGCAAGTGTGGCCGACTAAAAAAACGAAACTTCGGCTGGTTGTGACACATTGAGCGACGGGAGAGGGGGCTGTAGAAATTCACGCGCGCGTATTCGATCCCGCGAAAAAAGAAACGTGCGATATGACACGCGTAGCAGGGAAGAAGTTTGACAGTCGCGGTACATTCGTAAACACTCGCCGAGCTGTATCGCGTGGTGTGTTGAGAGGCGACAATTATTAACGTCGATGATTTACAGAACTGCCTGTTGATGATAAGCAAACACGATGTCACAAACGAGTATACAGTAATGATGACGATAATATTGGTAATGGATTAACACACCGTGCAAGTTGATCGTGCAGGTGGTATTGTTGCCCCTGTCGAGCACGACAACGCTTGTAGCCGCTGCCATGTTTGAAGCGTGAATGCGAGCGAATGAGCCGCCTGCCGGCTCCCGAGCCGTCCGCGGCCACGACCTTTCGCACGAGGCGCCCCTCTGCGAATTTACGAATGCGTTGAGAATTTTCACCGCCAGGTGGTTGCTGCGAGCAGCTGAAGCGCGCGAGTGCCATCCGATAAGAAAGAGCACTTTTGCAACGGCCCTCGGTCGGTAACTTGCCGATATCGGCGTTTGATTCTCGCTGAGAGTTGGGTTAGTTCCGGATTGCGGCGCAGTGACGCTCGCTTTTGTAGCAAACGCGATATGCGCTCAGGTAGCGCAACTCTGTCGGTAACTTGCTGACAGTGCCCTTCGACTGTCACTACGAATCTGTGCCCAGCGTTGGTTACTGCCGAATACTGATGCAGTGACGTACACACTTTACGCGCTACTGCAGCGTCACTCGATCGGTAAGTTACCGACAACGCCATTGATTCTCGCTAAAGCTCCGTGACGCCAATTAGTTCGGAATTTTCGGCGCGGCGGCGTCCACAACCACCGCGAACGCACTGGTACACCAGGACTCGGTCGGTAACTTATCGACGATGCTTCTGACCATGCGCTGTTTCACGCTTCCACCGCAGCCGCGCTAGCACCGCTGCGCGCGCGCAAATCCGACGAATACCGTTCACATTTCGCGCGCTCGCGAATGCGATCTGATGGATCTTTTTCCATCATCCGCTACATTATCTTTGCAATCGGTCGTAACCTTTCATGAAAATCCGTGAAATATCGTCGCCGACTCGCGCGTATCTGACCGTCAAGTCCACCCGTGATCGCATGAGTTCCCAGAACTACAAGCACCGAGAGCTCGCACGTGCGGTCTTTTAGGTTAGAATCGCTGATCTCCAAAAAACAACACAGGACTCCGACAGGACGTCGCGTGGTAATGCTATCGAAAATGTTGCTACACGGTGTAGTCGAAAAACATTTGGCGCGTGAAAACTCGCGGAGGAAAGAAAACCCGGATAACCAAGAAACGACCGACAAATCGAAACAAAACAACGATCAAGCCGTTTCTAAGGGTAGTCCCTCAGCAGTTTCCGGGCTCAACTCGAATTGGCAGAAGTTTCGTACTGTCGTCCAACAGGACACAACCACCTCCCAGAAACAGCCGAAACGTCAACACTCTGCGCAAAATTCCAAATCGAATCGCAAAACACCGAGAATAGTGTCGGAAGTACGCTATCAGGTAACTGGTTTTTGGGTCTATTTTTGAGTTCGGTACACGAGAAAATCCTAAGCAAAATCGTGATCTACAAACCGTCATCTTCTCTCCACTGATACAATCATTGAATTTTATCTTCCAGAAAAGGCGCGTAAATGCGTGCCACAAAATTGCTTTACATATACTCAATGATGTATTTTTGCCGTACGCTTCCTCTAGCAACCGATGCTTTTCCTTGGCCGATTTCTCTGCCAGGAAATAACGCGGTTGTTTAACACTGTTGAGAAATTTGGTCTAGAAAGATTTTTTTCCCCAGTTCAAGCAGGGAGCGGCTGTCCCGGAGGACGCGGAATCGAAAAAGGAATTGACCAAGCAAATAGCGATGGACTGCGAGATGGTAGGAATAGGCGACGGCAGCGAGAGCATGCTGGCGCGCGTTTCCCTGGTCAATCGTCATGGCGTGTGCGTCTACGACGCGTACGTCAAGCCGAGAGAGAAGGTCCAGGACTACAGGACGGCCGTCAGCGGCATACGACCCCATCATTTGACCAACGCCGAGGATTTCAAGGCCGTGCAGTCGCGAGTCGCGGAAATACTCCGCGGTCGAGTGCTCGTCGGTCACGCCCTCAAGAACGACCTGAGCGTGCTCTTTCTCTCGCATCCCAAGAGGTGCCTAAGGGACACTTCGCGCTACAAACCCTTCAGGAAGATAGCCATGGGCAATACTCCGAGCCTTAAGAAATTGGCCGCCGAATTGTTGGGCGTCGATATACAAACGGGTGAGCACAATTCGATCGAGGACGCGAGAACGGCTATGCAATTGTACGTTCTCTACAAGAATCAGTGGGAAAATGACATACATTCGAGATCTTGAGTAGAATTACTCGACTAAAATTTTACACACACGTAAACGTGCATATGTACACAGGGTGACAACTATAAGGTAGTCATAAGCTTTTCAAACGCCCGGCATTGAGATTTTGCGAGACAACCATGAGTCTTAATAGTTTTTCAAGTCCTTTTCGAAAAAAATACAACGTATTTTTGTTACTAGGAGTATTAGCTATAAAAAATGGCGGATTCGGGAGATAAATCGAAATTCTATCCTTCAGCGGAACGAAGTAAGTCATTCCAACGACACGCTAGCGAAATAACTTTTTTCTATGTAATTGAATTTCATTTATGCACTTTGAAATGCATCTTCGATCATTTTTTTCTCGATGACGAGATGCACAAAAGAAGTTTTTCAGGAGTGTTTCGTATTCGCAATTCAGTTACCTTCATGCTGCTGTAATCGAAATGGAATTTTTTTTTCCGGAATGCTTCATTTTTCTTTGGGAAATACTACTGATCACAAAAATACGCTTTATTTATTTGTAAAGAAAACGTAAACGTCCATTGAAAATCATATTTTTCTGGATGGCGAAATTTCCACGCAAGACCCTTAAGAACACGGCTACTTTATAATTGTCACCTTTATGACTTCGATGACACTTTATATATTGATAAATAATTATAATAAAAAAATATGAATAATTAGTTTTCATAAATAAAATTTATTCATATATATTTGTTTGTATGTTTATAAACAAATTTTGTTCATTTACACTGATAATTATTTATATAATTTCAATGTGTATATATATATATATATATATATATATAGAAATTATATAAATAATTATCAGTGTAAATGAATAAAATTTGTTTATAGACATACAAACAAATATATATGAACAAATTTTATTTATGAAAACTAATTATTCATATTCTTTTATGATGATAATTATTTATATAATTTCAATATATATATATATATATATATATATTGAAATTTTATAAATAATTATCAGTGTAAATGAATAAAATTTGTTTATAAACATACAAACAAATATATACGAACAAATTTTATTTATAAAAACTATTTATATTCTTTCATTATTTATCGATATATAAAGTGTCATCAAATTGCACACACATACACATAATTTGTTCATAGACCACTTATGTGTGCGCGCGCGCGCGCGCGTGTGTGTGCGTATATGCACGTATGTGTTCATATGTGTATATACTACATGAAAAGTTATTCTCTTTTCTACTATAATATAAATATATTTTTCAACATCGAAGCGAAAAAAGTGAGAAAAAAATTCTTCGATAGAGAACGTACAAGATTTGTTTCACTCTCAACTTCTTTTTTCCTCCAAATTTGCGTTTTTTGCTCGTGCGAATATCAAAAATCAATTTTTCTTCACAACCACTTCGTTGCCATGTATATAAACTCATAAATAACGTCCATACGAAACGCATAAAATTTGTTGCTCTTTGTAATAAAGTTCATTCTTTGGAGAATCCATCTGCGGTTCAATTTGAGGCCCGGTAAGCCGGAAACTAATTCAATTGATTGGCGACGATTCGAGGCAGCGTGTTCATGTGTACCGGAGTACGAGATGGTACGAAGATGCTCAGTTGAAACGTTGCTTCGTATACGTCGGGAGGAAAACATTTAAGGGGCCAGACCACTTTGGAGCCACGAGAAAAAGGCTATTTTCGCGATTTTTTTTTGAGGATTTTATAAAAGATATGAATATAAGAGTTGTTGGGCTTGATAAATAGTCTTGGAATACATTGAAAAAAAATTAAATCATTTTTATTCATTTTAAGTGGAAAAACTATAGTTTTCGTACTCCGAGAAAAAACACGTTTGAAGTTTACACTATGAAAAACTCTTACCTAAACTCAATCGGCAATTCTTGCACCGTACAAAATCCCTTCTGATTGCTCATCATCGTCGATTTCTCCAAGTCTTGATTGCTATCGATTTTTTGAAATTTTAAAAGTGGACTGGCCCCTTAAAGGGGACTGGGGAATGTGAAGATTTTCTGTAGGGGAAAGTGTACATAGGAGGGGGGGGGGGGGGGGGTAGTTAGCAAGAGTTATGATGAAGAAATGATGGGGATGAAAAGAAAAGGAAGCGTGTGATCGTAAATTTGGGAGGGCTGCGATCGATGTGCGGGAACGCGGATCGAAGGTCAATTGTATCACTGACTCGAAGAATTTGAAATGCGAGAGAAACGTTAGACATATATATATATATGTGTGTATACGTATTTGTGGTTAAAAAAAGATTATTTCGACCGCAACCGACCTCGTTATCTCCGTATCTCACCGATTCATCGGAATAAATAGTCTTCTCGTTGTCACTCTTGTGCCATTCACCGAGTGCCACGCGTGTCCAACGCGCTTCATCGTCTCTGTTCGACGCGTCTCGAGTAGCTCGGTATTTTTCTTTCGGAACAATCGATCTCCGATATCTTCGAAAATCCACGATCCTCATCTGTAAAGTGCCTATCGACCGATTTTTTCTTCGCCCCCAACTTTCGTACCCTCGTACTGAACGGAACAAGAGAAAAACGTCTTTATCTCGTGGTGAATTTCATATACTCGGACTGCGATCTATTCGAAAAGGGACACTAAAAAGAAGAAAAAAAAAAACAAAAACAAAATTCAACGCAACTAAAGGTAACTCGACGACGTATGAAATTTTCGGGCACGAGTTATTTGGTAACCCGTGCACGACTGAAATCGAACTTTGAATCTAATCAAATTATTATGCTTGACTAATCTACAATAATAATCTAAGCACTTGTTATTGTGGCTATCGTTATTATTACTATTACATTTAATAGGAATGTAACAACAATAGTCATAATAATAATTAACGAGGGAAAGTTTATCGTAATTATTATATTATTTTGAATGAGGAATTAATATAATAATTATCATTGTTACTGTTATAAAATCGATAAATTTATAATAAAAACAATGCCGACCTTGATGTCGTTAAAAATATTGACCAATTTCAATGAACACATGTCCAACGGGAATTAGAATAATTAGATTTAAGCGAAACGAAAAAATTCAACAGAAAGAATCGCGCCCGGAGACGATAAGCACTTGGCCGAGGGCGCCACAATTTTTCCATTCTTTCGATCATTTTAGTTGGACGGAGATTTTCCTTGAGTTCATTGGAAGAACGAGGAAGAAAAAATGATATTGCACAAGAGAGACGTTCAAATTCGTGATATAGAATTTTTTCCACCGCGCGGATAATGAAACGAGTCGAGAAGGGTCCGAATGCTGCTGGGTGCTTCGCCGATAATATTATCCGCGATACGAGAAAGCGCGCGGTGATTAAAAACGCTCGAGACTTCTCGCGAGTCTCGAACGTTTCACTTTCGTGGCGTATTATCGGTTTGCTCGCGAGACAAGAGTATTACAGCAACCGTATAGGAATCTGGTTCTCTCCCTCATGAGCAGCCAATTAATCATTTTCACTTTTGTTCGGAACAGCCTTTGAATAAAAAAAAAATAAAAATAAAATAGGAACGAAAAAAAAGTGCGGGTCATTGGGGACGGGAGTAAATAATTTTAGTGAAGGAAAAGCACGAGAATGCGAGTGGCTGTGATTGGCGCCGGTGCGGCGGGACTCGCTGCCCTTCGACGCTGCAGCGATGCCATAGGGACTTCCGGTACGGACAGGATCAGGATTACCGAGGTCGTTTGTTACGAAAAAACCGACCAGATCGGCGGCACGTGGGTGTACACGAAGAACACTGGCTCGGATCAATATGGACTGCCGATCCACTCCAGTATGTACGAGAGCCTGAGGTGAATAAATTTATTTATCGATCAATTAAACAAAATATACTACGCGCGCTCGTCAATTTTTATCCACGGCGATATCATTTCTCATTCATCTTTTTTAATTTTTTTTTACCAATGTTCCTTCGCAGGTCGCGCGACTTTCACTTTTACTCCGCGCTCGTCAGTTTGCTTTTTTTCGTATCAAAACCGCTTGAGATTCACAAAAATATTTGTACTACATTTCAATATTCTTATTTTGACGAAATTACAGCTGTTCGAAAGGTGAATTTCGTGTGGAATAATGGCATTTTCGAATAAAAAGTGTTATTTGTGTGAGAATAACGGTGTGGAGATTGAAATTGTGCTCTCCGGAGCTGCAAGCACGTGTGTGAAGTTAGCATTTCAATCGCTAGCGTTTCACAAATAAACTCCAGATAAAGTGGCATCCCGTATGTTTTTACAGTTCTTGAAAAGTTTTAATAATAGTTCCCTCGATTTGACTATCGAAAACGCATTTTGAAAAAAATAACATGCTAACTTCGCAAAATGTATCATAGCATCTCGTCGAATTTCGCAAATTTGACCATTGAAATTAAGAGAGTTCTACATCCTAAACCTATTTAGTAAATATTTATATCGGTTAAATGTAATTTGAATTGCCAAAAATTGTTATAAACAAAATGTACGTAGATGATTCTTGGATTTTATATGGGACTACGTAGTAATTCGTTTAAATTAATTTTTTTTAATGGCGCACTTTGCAAGAAATACCCACATGAAAATAAAATATAAAAAAAAATATATCGAAAAATATATAAAACATGTATTAAATATAATTGGTTCGAAAAGTTGGATATGCCAATTATATTTTTGGGTAAGAGTAAAACCTATACGATATATGAATATAAATCCATTTAAGATACATCTTAAATATATCAAACATACAAACTGAATCTATGTTTTATATATTTTAAATATGGTTGGTGAAGCAACTTGAGTAACAGATGACGTTGCAAATGAAAAACATCTTCAAGTCGGTATCTCGCGAAGACCTAGCCGCACTAGCCGGAATAAATGATCGGACAAAAAAATTGAAGGTTATGTAATTCTATTCGATTGTCACTCTCTATGCGAACGCAATTAAGTAATTGATCCGATAATGTTAGTTACTCTTGTAAATCCACACATTTCTCAATAAACTAACGTTGTGTATTGTACGATATGCAGACGATACGAAAGTTAATTTAACAAGTAGAACTAGCTCAGTGGGGAACGTCCCAGCTCATCACTCAGAAGTCCCGAGTTCGAAACCACCTTACGGCATGTAAGCGTTCTGATATAATTTAAATTTGAACCATTAATATATTTGAACCGCAAACTTCATAATCGTAATTAATGACAAGGAAAAATATCGTAAAAGGGTGCAGTGATGTAAATAACGTCATAACAAAATTTTTAAGAATATTTCAAGTATAGTTTAAATATATTTCAAGTATATATTAAATACACGTTGAATATATTTCAATAATATTTGAAATGTAGTATGAACATATTTCAAGTATATTTTAAACGGAGTATGAACATATATCGTGTATATTTTAGATGTAGTTTAAATACATTTAAAGTATATTTCAATATAAGTCGAATACAGTTAAAATACATTTGTAGTATATTTTGAGGGTAATATGAGTACATTGTAAGTATTTTTTCAATATAGTTTGTAAATACGTAACCGCCTATCCAACATATATATTTTTATATACATTCTGAAGATTTATTTTGGCCGAAAACTTTGATATCGCGAATATATTTTTAATGCATTTCCCGTATATATTGCATATATCTAATCTATATTTAAGATGGATAATATATGTCTGAAATATATTTTACATCCATTTTTAATATATCGAGAAATATATTTATATATATATTTTATTTCCGTGTGGGTAAATCGATTTTTTGCCCAAAAAATAAGCAGTAAATTGTTTATAAAAAAATTGAAGTGTAGAGAATGTAATTGTGAAGCTACTATCAAAATTTGAAATCGATCCATGGAAAGGTGTTCGAGTAATCCGTTCTCCCAGTTTGAAAAAAGTGGTTTCGAGAAAAACGCGTTTAAAGTTGTACGAGGCGCCTGAAAGAAGTCCGAGGCGCTGCGGCAAAATGGATAATTGAACCTATTGCATATTGTTTTTATGACCCCAAAGTATTTTTTAAGCCAAAAATAAGGATTTTTCCAAAATCCTAGAGTGGTGTTATCCCACAAATGATCACTAGAGGTCCGTCACACAAGCTCCGGCAGAGTTCTGGTCTTTGAAACATCCCCAATAATTATGGCTCATTGTTACACACAAAATATCCATACAGGAGTGAGGTGCTGTGGTATAACTGCCAGTTCTGGGTCGTATGAAGTTTTTAAACGATAACTAGAGGTCTCTTGCAACCTCCGAAAGCGTTCTAGTCTTTCAAACATCCTCAATAGTTATAAATCATTGTCATGAGCAAAATATCCGTACAGGAGTGAGATGCTGTGGTATAATTGCGACCTCTGGGTCGTTCTGCCTTGATGGGCCAAAAAATGTTCGATTTTTCACCAATCTTTTATGCGAAAAGTATTGAATACAGAATGTTGATATTTGATATGTTGACTACGCGGTCTTTATTGAACATCAAAATATTTTTTAAAGTTTGACAAAACATGGTGGTGGGAGTGGGAGGAGCCACGTATGTCGGTGCGCGGGCGATAACATTCTTCGCTTGCGGAAGTCCTAAGTCCCGGACAGGTGATCTGAAGCAAAGAAATCAAACATATTTTTACTTTATACTATATTGTGTATAAGTTGACTTAGAATCCAAAAGAAAAAATGAAAAATAAAAAAATAGCGAGCGATCGGAAGGAAGTTTGTTTTTTCCCATAATTTTCGCAGTTTTTTGCTCACTATTTTTTTATTTTGCAATTTTTCTTCTTGATTCTAGGTCAACTTATACACAATATTGTACAAAGTAAAGATATGTTTGATTTTTTTGCTTCAGATCACCTGCCCGGGACTTAGGACTTCCGCAAGCAAAGAATGTCATCACCATGTCATCTCACAGAAGCTCCGGAAGAGTTCTGGTCTTTTAAACATTCTGAACAATTATGGCTCATTGTTATAAACTGCAAGCCTCAGCAAGAAGCTTCAGGCGGATTCGCGAAATATCAATTAGTTGTTGAATTATTCGAGTTTGAACGTACGAACTAATTTTCCGGTAAATCAAACGGGAAAAAAATCGACCGCTACCACTGTGAGACTCGGGAACTCAAATTTGGATTTGTTTTCGTTTAAAAACCTAACAATATTGTTTTGAAGGACAGTTAATTCGTCGACACAGCGCGCCGGGTGAATTGTATTACAGTCCCGACCTCCGAATAAGAAACCAGACGATAAGAAACTTTCCCCAGTTTCTCACTCGAGCGCTTCCCCCACTCCGACTCGAACTCCGAGCTCGAGAATTTTGTGCGCGGAACCTCTGGTTAAGAAACCAGCCTGGGAGAGATTATTCGGGCAAAATAGAGTGAACGTTGTAGTGTAAATTGATGTGTACATGCGTGCGTGAGTATGTGTGTGCGCGTGTGTGAATGTAACAAAAAATTTACAAGTTTATCAAAAATTTTTTGTATTCATTAAAAAGATACATATATGCGTTGCCAAGATTTCATATAAAATAAAAACAAAGATAAGGGCGTTTGAAGATTTTCATACAAAACAGCAAAAGTTTCCGAGACGTAAAGAAAAGCGTTTTCGTCTTGTTGCGTATTATTTTGATCCGCAACGCACTCAACTGACGGTGGAATATTTTGGTGGAATGTAACAAAAAATTTACAAGTTTATCAGAAATTGTTTGTATTCATTAAAAAGATACATATATGCGTTGCCAAGATTTCATATAAAATAAAAACAAAGATAAGGGCGTTCGAAGATTTACATATAAAACAGCAAAAGTTTCCGAGACGTAAAGAAAAGCGTTTTCGTCTTGTTGCGTATTATTTTGATCCGCAACGCACTCAACTGACGGTGGAATATTTTCGAGAGAGTCGAACTCTGTCATTGAAGATGAATCCTCAAAGATATTGACTTCTTCTTTTATATAAATGGGATAAAACAATATGGATATAAAGCTCTTTGTTCAAATTATCACCTTGTGGCGCAGATTCTGTACTATTTTCTTCGACTTGTACACTACAGTCTGATCTCTTACGCTTCTTCACAGTTTCGGTCATTTTATGACAGTTAATAGTAATTCAGATACAGTAGTACACAATAATATTCAATAGTATGTATATTAACGTAAAACAAAAATTCGCTAAATAAATGTCCACGCGCAGTAGAAAACGTTTTTGCATGGGTGATGTGAATACTAAGTTGCAACTCGTTCGAGCTAGTTTCTTGTTGAGAGGATCGCATGCGGAAAAGAATGAGAGAGAGACAGACAGAGGTAGTGAGCGCGGAGCGCGCGCTTGGGGGTATGCGATATATAAGAAAAACTCTTCCCCTTGGGGGCTTTTGGTTTCTTATTCGGAGGTCGGACTGTATTAACATTTATTTACAGAACAAATCTCCCTAAGGAGGTGATGGGCTTTCCCGATTTTCCCATAACGATCGACGAATCGCGGAGCTACCTCACTCGCACCCAAATCCTCGACTTTTTGAATCGGTACTGCGATCACTTCAATCTCAGGCAGTACATACGAGTGAGTCTTTTTTTCACACATATTATATTTCAAACTTCGTAAATTTGCTCTGCTTATTGCGTCTTTTAATCATTATTTTATAATTTTTCATATTTAAAGTAAATATAATTACTATTTTCGAAATCATTTTTCATATTTAATCAATGTTTACATTGGTTTCAATTTTTTCATAAATTCCACAAACAGAAACGAATATATGCCCGTCATCTGTCTCTCTTTTGCAGTTCCATCACAATGTTGAGTCAGTAGAGCCAGTCGCGGTTTCCAGTGGGCAAACCGGAAGTGACCGACCAGGAGCGAAGAAATGGTCGATCAAGGTGAGAGACTTGGCGAACAAGGAGATCCTGAAGGACGAGAGATTCGACGCGGTTATGGTGTGCAACGGTCATTACTTCGAGCCCAGTATGCCGGCCATAAAAGGTCGCGAGATTTTCAAAGGTCGCCAGCTTCACAGTCACGATTATCGGGTGCCGGATATCTTCGAAGGAAAAACCGTGGCCGTTCTCGGCGCGGGACCTTCAGGTATTATCGCAAGAAACGAAAAAACGAGAATTCAGCTGAAAATTGGATTATTTTTTCTTTTCCTTGTTTCGCTTGGTCGTCGTCCCAGGCATGGACTTGGCGCTGGAAATATCGAGGAAGGCGAAACGCGTAATTCTTAGTCATCACACCAAGGATCCCATTCGCACAGTATTCCCGGACAACGTTGTCCAAGTAATATTATCCTTAAGAGGACTCGGTAAACATTCTCTAGCGCTCCCAACTGTTTCGATTCTCTTCATTTTTGAGATATTCCATTTTATTTCCATTAATTTTCATAATTATTTTATTAATATTCCATAATATCGTAATTTTACTGAAACTACTTTTTTAAATATATTTTTTGGCCTTTTAGAAACCCGACATTGTGGAGCTGACGGGAAACGGGGTCGTTTATAAGGACGGCACGAGCGAGACGGTGGATACTGTTTTTTATTGCACAGGTAAATACGTCCCTTTTTCCTCGTTTTGCTTTTTTACGAAAAAAAAAAATGTTGGCATTTTTCAAAAGAATTCCGATCTATCCCTCGATTGTCCAAGTCGAAGAAAATTGCAACGAAGTTTCGGTAAAACTATAGAATCACGGCTCCAGACCAATTTTAATGCCAATTTTTTTTCTTCGCCATATGCGTTGATAATGCCGTCGCTAATTGATATGGGATTTTGACGTTTGCGGAAACGAGAGACAAAATAGCGCATTATAGACACACGCTCGCATACGCACACATACACAAACACACACGCGCGCGAACACACACACTTACACGTGTACATATATGTATACTCGCACGAAGCAAATTGAATTGATGAAACATAAACAAGGTAAGGTAAACAGAGTGAAAAGGTAAATATATTTTGAACGAATTTCGAAATATTAGTATACGGGAAACGGCCCAGTTACTGACACTTCAAGAGCAGCGGTGTCGGATTTTTACTATTCATTGACGCGCGATATAGCTAAAATGAAAAGTAAAGGTTTTAACACGTGCGTTAAGGTCCCCTGAATGAAATTCACCTATTAAACAAGTGGAATAATTAATATTTATTACTGTAATAATTGTTTTAATATCGCTTCTCTGTTGCCGGGGTTCCTGACACTAGAGAAACTAGATTTATGACCCCCTTGCACAATTCATGACACATATGCATACCCACTTCCTAACCCTTCCGAATATTCCTATGAAAATGGGCTAAATGGAAATATATGTAATTTCACAAACACACATATATACAGGGTGTCCCAGAACTCAACGTTAAGCCGACACGGGGTGACAGGATTGACTGTAACCATCACGAGAAAAATCAGAAAAAAATCTATCCCATGCAGTTTGAAAATTATGGGCATTTAAGAAAAACCTAGAAATTTGGTCAAACTGTAACCATTTTTCGGCTATTGTGAAACAAACCCAAACAAACCCAAACAATCCCAAGTTTCCTAGAATTAAGACTATTTGTTAAACTATGAATTAAAAATTTTCAATATTTGTCTACTTTGAAAGGCCCTTCTTTATTTTTTTTTGCTTTATTTTTTTTCTGATTTTTCTCATGGTGGTTACAATCAATCCTGTCACCTCGTGTCGGCTTAACGTTGAGTTCTGGGACACCCTGTATATATATATAAACAAGTATAAACGGTAAAAAACATTCAATTAGTGCACAACTATTATATCTTCGACGCAGTCTTGAGAGATAAACTTTTTTTCTGCCTATCAACATTCACAATTATTAACATATATATTATAAACATTGAACACTGCAAAAAAAATATCAGCAGCATTAAGTAAGAAAATATTTTGAATACTAGATTTCCACAAATTTTAATAATTTCTTAATAATTTAATAATAATTAATAATTAAATCATTGTTAATAATTTAATTAATTGGTTATGTCACGGCAAATTAGAATAAATAAACAAAAAATGGTTCGGCGTAGCAGGTGACAAGTCGAGGGTCAACAACTGCAACATAGCCTCAATTATGTGACGTAGTTATTGACACCACGGATTTAACCAAATATCTCACCAAAAGTTAAATTATTTTTTATCTTATCGACAGTCTGGTTCCTGCTGAATATGTCGATATCATTTTTATGTCGTTTTATACTTGCAGGACGAACAAATTTCCGATTTACGTAGATCGTCGCACTTGCTATCAGCGTCTATCACGGCCGCTGCGGTGCCACACTGAGACGCGTGTTACACTGTTCACTGGTCAATTTCTATTATAAAATATTTCATTGAAAAAAGTGTGTTTGTCCAATAATTAAAAGTGAAAAACGCTCTGTAATTAGCCGAAAATTTAATTATTATTCGACAAAAACTATATTTATGGCAGTCAAAACTTTGCCATCGGGGTCATAATCTGGGACAGGGCCAGAAAGTGGGCCGTTTTATCAATGGAAATCATGTGCGACGGGTGTACGATATTTCTCACCGAAGCAATCGTGAACACTCGTTCTTCGATTCCAAAATATAGCCGCAGAAAATATTTTATGAACGGGTACACAGCGGAATTCATGCCTGGTCGGACATTTCCGATTCATACTGAACGTATGCACTTTTTTGTTTCCGCAATCGCAGATTATTTCAATTCTTTCGACGACAGCAAATACGCTGACAGTGATTGTTAATTGGATGGCTAGATTAACCCTCAAGCCATGACGGGGAGTCAAATCTGTCCGGCCAAAAATTAGAAAAACGCATTTTTCCTCACATTGCTTGATATCTGTTCAAAAAATATATATTAAAAATAACAATATCCGAAAAACTCCTGTACGTCCTTCAAAAGTACATTCTAAGAATAAACCATGAATTTTTACAGATTTTTTTTATCAATAATTCTGGGTGTGGTAGCGCGCAGACGAAAATGACCCCCCTTCATGGATTGAGTGTGCCGAAAAACCCTTCATGGATTGAGGGTTAAAAGATGTTACGTATTTATTTTTTATCCTCCACCGTAATGACACTTCTTAACGTTTTTTTCTCCATATTAGGGCTTCCCTTACCTTAATTCAACATGTAACATCGTTTTTTATCCACAACAATACCCCAAAAAAAATTTTGTTCCGATTTTGGGCTGGAGCCGTGATTCTATAGTTTTACCGAAGTTTTTAACAAGAATAATAATAAAATTGGTGAATAGCATAATAAAATCATTTAAAAAATGTATTATGCTAATGTTAATAATAATAATAATAATAATAATAATAATAGATAACGTAGTTGATATAATTATTATTGTCATTGTTGGTTATTAGTACTACTATTGTTAATATTTGAGAAAATTCGTATAGAGAATATTTGAAAAAAATATATTCACCAAAATACGGGTGAATAATACTAATAGATTTTAATGGCCATAGGAATTAGTAGCAACACCCCAAACTATATTTGGCGGATGGAAGTCGAAGTATGGAAAAGGGCTGCGAGATATCTGCTCGAAATAATGAAGATGGGGGAGGGGCTGGGGCAATAAATGCATAAGGGAAGAAGTAAGAACAACTATAAATGGTGACCCATCAAAAGGGGGAAAGAAATAAAAGACGCAATGAAAAGTGTAGATCAGGGGATAATTTGGCAAGCCGTAGGGAATGGCAAATGCAAGGAAACTGGAAAGAAAAATAAGAAGGGGCATAACAATTTAATTTGCACAAGAAATTCAATACGATTGGAGCAATATTGATGCGTCAACATACTGCAAGAAATACAAGCATAGGAAAACATATATATATATACATACACACACACACACACACACATATGGAAACACATTGAGAGGACAAGATGATTAGAGGAAAATTGAAAGAACCGCGGGCGAGGAAAAGATTTGAACATTTCGGGGAAAAAGGGTATGTAGACGGCAAATGTAGAATATTCAAGGAGGCAATAGAAAATTTAAGACATATTCGCGAGTATACGGAAGTTGTGGGAAATCTAAACCAGGAAATAGTAAATAAATTGGAGCAGTGATTGGGAAATAGCAGGGGGTCAGAAATTGACCGGAAAATAGAAGCGCAACTGGAAGAATTAAAAGCGCTAAGAAACAGAGATCCGTCCAAGTGGGGGAAAAATTTAGTAAAAGTACTAAGAGAAATGGAAATAGAAGACATAGTAAAAATGATAAGGGAATGGAGAGAAGTAAAATAAATCGATGAAAGGATAAAGGAGGGACTAGAAAACCTAAAAAAGGAAATTTTAAGGAAGAGGAAAAAATATGAAACTCTTCGTCCAATGAGAAGCACAAATATATTATAGAGAATGATAACATGCCATGGAAATATTGGTCGGAGGTGGGAGTAAAAGCGACAAGGAAAATTAGAGTTAGTTACAGAGAAAGCAAGCGGAGGAGTGAATGGAAGGAGTAGATGAGTTGACAGTAAAGGGGAAAATTGTGAATATGTTGGGCGGGAAAATACAAAAAGGGACATGTGAGTACATTAGGGAAACAGAGGAAGTCTAATGGAAATGGAGTGGAGGAATAAATAAAGAAAAGGAGAGAAATGGTAGATAGTACGAAATGCAAGTATCTGGGGCGTAGTAAACACGTGAAGGAATATGTAAGCGGAAAGTTATTGTGTTGCAAAAAACTGATCAAAGTTGTGCAAATAAAACTCGATTAATTGATCGACAGAAGCGCAACTGAAAATGCAACCGGCAAAGCAACTATGCGATTACATCAGACAATTTAAAAAACCAGCAACTAGGATAGATATTTAAAAAAACGCAGGGCAAAATCATTTATGTAATCAGAAGCGAGGGGTATTCACGTAAACACCCTTTAAAAGGGCACACAAGGAATAAAATGCTATTACTACTACTAATAAATTTCAATAAAAAATATTTGAGAAAACAGGTGTGAAGAAAAATAAGTTTTTATGAAAAATATTTGTCAAGATTCGTGGATGAGAATAAAGAATTTCAATAAAAAAATATTTCTGTAAATACGCGTCTGCAACAATAAAGAGTGTCGATAAAAAATATTTCTAAAAATACGTGTGAAAAACAATATGAATAAACATTTTTAAATGTAATATTTTTATCGACAAGGTTACAAGTACAGCTTTCCGTTTCTCGCCGAGAGCTGCAACGTGCGAGTCGACGACAACATGGTGACGCCTCTCTGGAAGCATCTCGTGTCCGTGGAAAATCCAACTCTCGCCCTCGTCGGTCTACCCTTCTACGTGTGCGCCTTCAGCATGTTTGATTTGCAGGTACGAGCGACCCGCGCAATATTTCGCCCCGACGCAAAAAACGATTTTTTTTTTTCAAGCACAAAATTCTCGACAAAAACCACAAAAAAAAAAGGAAACCCCAATAAATTGCCCTTGCCACAGGTGCGTTTCCTGCTACGTTTCTGGCTCGGCGAGAGGCAATTTCCCGCCAGGGAAGCGATGCTGGCCGAGGAAAGATCAGAGCTCGAAAACAAGACGTCCCAGCTGGGCCTGGGGAAACGTCACTTCCACATGATGGGACCCGAGCAGGCGCTTTACTACGACGATCTCGCTGATACCGCCGGCACCGATGTTCTGCCACCAGTTCTCACGAAATTGCACAACGAGAGCAGCAAAAGATTCCTCGACGATCTCGTTCACTATCGCGAGGATCGGTATCAAATTTTGGACGATCGCAACTTCGTACAAGTCCATTAAAAAAAGAGCCGTGAAATCAAAGAGAACAAAAATGTACGGACTCTCTCACAAAAAAAAAATCGTTTGACAATCGCGGAAAATAATCATTTTTGTCGGTTCACACTGACATTGTTTTACGTTTTTTTTTTTTTTAAATAATCGAATTATCTCTATTCAAGATAGATAAAATACAATATTTGTTTCTATATGCGCCACCTGTTTTTCTTTTTCGATTTTTGACTATATATATATATATATATATATAGTACAATAAAGCGAATGGTAGATTATTGTTCACTACGATTTATCGATCATAATCTTTATTCACTTATATATATATATGTATGTATATATATATATGCGCGTTTTTTTTCAATTCGTGTGTTATTCATGATTTATGTCCACCTAGTAATAAATTATAAATACCTCACTATCGTTATGTCGAGTTTTGTCGTTTCCTTATTGAATTAGCTCCTCTCTCTCGCTCGCTCATACATTTTGTATTATGTCAAACGATAGAAATAATCTAAGCTACACCGAATTATCCCAAAACAAGTGATTTTCGTGTATTTTTTTTACCGTTTTCTCTTTTTTTGTTTGTTTTTTAATCCGTTCATCGTACATAATAAATCCTGCTCTATATATATATATATATGTATGTATATATATATATAGGGAAATAAAATGCGATATAATTATTAAAACGTGCCATCTCTCTTTCTATTCTAAACGTTACGTATCCCTAATATTTACACAAATGCACACACTGAAATTGCAAGGTGTCGCTTTTTCTTTCGTCAATCATGATCTGTCACTTCGTTTTTTTTTCTCTTTTCTGTTTTTCTCCTCCAAGGTATTCATAATAATGGTCTCGTGTCGACTATTGAATGTTCATTAATCGCCCAATCGTTATTTTTACCTCGCTGCAGGAAATGAAAAAACTCGGCGACTCGCGGCAGGTCGTCCAGTCGTGGACATTAGGATTTTGCTCGCTATTCGTTGCTTTCTCCCCCCCCCCCTCCTCCGGAATTTCTCGTTTTTGAGACGAATCTTGATGGGAAATAAAATGAAAAATCGGAAGTGCAACAGAGAATAGGGGAGGAAAAATCGAAATAGAAAAGAAAATGGCTTTTTTTTCGCACGTTCTATGCGAATCACACTCGTGTAAGAAATTTTTACAGTCTCGCGTCGTTTGCCGCAATAATTATATATATATATATATATATATGTGTATATATATCTTAGAAAATCTTGTCGTGCAATTGTTTTTTTTTTTATGAGACGCAATACGAGACAGCTCATATATATATAATGACCATTGAAATTGAGGCGCAGGAGTCGGAGCAGAGAAGAAAAAGACGAGAGCATTCTTCGCTTATGATTTGGCGTAGAGACGAAAGGGAAAAAAAGAATTGAAGAAGCAGGCAGGGTGAGATCACTGGCCTTTTGTCGAGCTGGGGGTCAAGGATCGCGTAATTATTTTTGCTTTCTCCTCCTGTCCTTTCTTTTCCCTCTATCTCTGCCTCTGAGAACCGCCAAAGTCGAAAGCAATTTTCTTTCGACGTATATTCGGAAAACGTTCATCAAAGGCGAGTATTCGTAGGGGGCAGTTCGGCGGATTGTTCGTCTTACATAAAATAGAAACAGGACTGTGTACAGTGGAGGTGACGAAGCCTCTGGCGAGTTTGTTCGTCGCTGCCGCGAGCTAACGCGCTTGGTTCCACTCCGCGTTTCACCCTTTACCCCGCTCTCTTTGCACAATTATTTGCTATGTGGATATACGAAGTACTTTGCGCGCCTAATTTCTTCACTTTCTCTCTCTCTCTCTCTCTCTCTCTCTCTCTCTCTCTCTCTCTCTCTCTCCTTCTCAGCCGTCGTTCTTTCGTTCTCGTCGAATCGTAAAAAGGAAGGCATTGTCAATTAATACGCTCAGTAGGTGGCAAGCGACCGGTCGAAATTCGTACGCGAAACGAGCGAGGGGCAGCGCGGGAGGGCGAACGAACGAGTTGTGAGCGCGAAAAAAACGAAAATTGAAGTGAACGAGCCCGAGAGAAGTATATCGCGTTCTCGATAGACGGACACGGCCGATATACGGGAAGATGCGTGAATAATGAAACGGTAACGCGCACGCGCTCTCACGTTCGAAGACAAACTGAGAGCCGTTCTCTCTCTCTCTCTCACACACACACACATACACTTGTCTGCCCCTCTTTCCTCGTGGCTCCTACATACATCCGGGAAGAGCTAACCTATAGTACAAACTGCGTATCCTCGTAGCTTTTTTTTTGTTTCAACGCGGCTAATTTCAATGTACACAAATCTAAGAGTCGTTCGCGTTTTTCTTCTTTTTCTGTATAGACATGCACTAAAATAATAATAACAATAGTAATGATAATAATAATAATAATAATAATAATAGAAATCATTATTATTGACGGATCGATTCGCCGATCATCGACGACCAAGCCAGCCGTTGAACATTCTCGGGCGTTAAAAAAAAAACCTTTAGGAAAAGCGTCGCGCGTCCCGATTTATCTCCCTCGTTAATACAGTCGCGGGCGACGACTCGACTTTATGTACAGAGTGTAAGTGTAAGTGTGTGTGTGTGCCTCTCGGCCCAGTGAGAACGCGGGAAAAAAGGAGAAAAAAAAATTGAAAAAAAAAAAGACGAGGAAAATCGACGGAGAATTTCGCCTCTTTTCGCGAAGCGCCGAATCGCTCAATCTGATTCGCCCGCATTGTTCGCCCCCTTTGGGGGGAAAAGAATTTCTCGAGCGACGAATCAGAGACACGGCGCGCGGGTGTGTTATGTGTGGATGTTTACAAACGATCGATCACGCACTCGAGGACGGTCGTGAGGAAGGAACACTAGGAGTTCGCGTTCGGTGGTTGAGGCCTCCTGTCGTAATCCCTCCGGTAGTCCTTGTTCGCCCGCCATTCGCTCGGATAGCCCTCGTTCTGATAGCCGCCCCTACCGCGAAAGTGGCCCGGTGGCATGTCCGACGATTGATAACCACCGGGGCCACCGCCGCCCGCGTTACTGTAACCGCCCGGACCGCCGTAACCGTAACCCCCCTGAGGACCCGTCGGATACCTGTAGTAGTCGCTGCGAACATAAATCATTTTTATTTTCAACCCGTTAACGAGTGTATTCATTATCACACGGAGAAAAATACGGCCTCAAATTCTAACACCGGTTGCCAGAATTCTAATACTCAATGCTAGAAAAGTATAGCGGTTTACTGCCTGTTCGGAATTCTAAGACTTTTTATAGAAGTGCAAAAATGATTCTCACAGCGTATAGTAAAAATGACGCGTTCATATTACATTTGAAACTATTCTCGCATAGGCGCGAGCCCTGTATGCTGTATAGGACTTTTTGTAAAATACCAACCTTTATTACACGCTATACTTTCATATGGATTTTACTATACGTATAGCATGAATCTTCGTGTATGTATAGATTTCACTATACGCATAGTCATAAATCTTCAGCGTATAGCGAAAAATATTACGAAGTTATTAGTAAAACGTGACTCTTTATACCGTACTTTTTGTAGAATACTGGAAACTAATTGTTCCAATCACGTGGGCAAAATATTTTTTGAATACTACAAAAAATTACAATATGCCGAATAAAATGTATTATTTGTGTCAGTTTACGTGCCATATCGAAGGTTAAAATGTAAATTTCTTCATTATTACTATACCATAATTACAATTGTTATCTCCCATTTAATACTTTTTGATATTTAATGATATTTTTTTTAGAAGCATAGTATTAATTCTAAACTTCGAGGCCCCTGTTTTCTCCGTGCAGGTGTATTTCGAAAATGACAATTAACGATCAATTATACAAACATATGCACTACCGGCGAAATGTTTTCGGACAAAAATTCAAAAAAGTTCCGGAACGAGTTTTTTTTGCAATTTCGCCGATAGTTGGCATAAATGAATTTAGGCAGTACGAGCGCGCAATCTTGATTGATATAGATTTTGTTCCAATTTTGACCAGACATTCTTCATCATTATGTATGTTTGAGTGAAATTTCAGAACAGTCGACTATTCAGATTGAGAGATAATGGGTTTTAAAATTGCAACTTTTAACACTGCAGGGTCTGCATTGAAATTTAGACAGAATAATTTTCCGTAAATAATATTTGTCCCCTATAATGAGAAGACATATGGCAACACCGCATCGTTCCACGTATCTAATTACGTGAGTTTGCGCGGCATATTTAAAATAATACTGCAACACGAATTTTCATTTGGAAGTAATTTTTAATCGAACAACGTTTTTAATTAGTTATGAATGAACCAACACTTTTATTTGGTAATGAAGATAACATAAACAATATAAAATATTAATATTTATAATGCAAATATTTTTTTATGACAAAATTTTTAACTTTAGGCACACGATAATTATGTTTTTCTAGAAATATTGAACAATACTGTTCTGCGGTGTTGCCATATGTCTTCTTATTATAGGGGACAAATATTTTTTACGGAAAATTATTCTGTCTAAATTTCAATGCCGACCCTGTAGTGTTAAAAGTTGCAATTTTAAAACCCATTATCTCCCAATCTAAATAGTCGACTGTTCTGAAATTTCACTCAAACATGCATAACGATATGAACAATGGCTGTTTAAAATTTGAACGAAATATATAGAAATCAAGATTGCGCGCTCGTACTACCTTAATAAACGGAATTTTGAAGGAGAGGAATCCAGCTTCATTACGGTTTTTTTTAAATTTTACTTTTTTTTTACTAGTACGCTTTTTCGAAAACGACCATTTTTGCCTTTTTTAAATTCCTCTTCTGGTGGACCCCGTTTGCAGACAACAAATTTTTAATGCATTTCTTTGACCGGACGCATAGAGGGGGAAGCTCAAGCCTCAATTTTGTTTTGTTTTTAAAGCTTCGTACGATTTTTTTTCTAAAGATTTTTTTATCAAAAAAATATATATATATAATTATATAAATATATCGCATTAATATTTTTGTTGAATAACGTTGTCAAGAATAGACAATAATATTAATAATATTGAATGTGTAACGAATAAAGGCTTGTGTAAAAACGCTTTAAAGCGGGATATACATTTACAACGATCAAAAAATAGATCTCTTTTTTTCTTTTTAAACGATAGAATTATATCTGTAGAATATTTTCTCAGTTTCAAAGCGAAATTCAAAAAAACTCCAGACGTTACAGCCCCTCAACGCTATTGTCAGAACTGTTGATAATATTGCTACCTTCTACTAGACGAGAATTATTTTCGAAAAATAACAAAAGAAAAAAACTACTTTTTGAATCCACATTTTACGGAAGTTTTGCGTGAAGTGTTGATTTTCTCTCGTAAATGCGTGGCATTCTTTCGAATTTGCATTTTCTTCATTTTAATTACCGTCACATGAAAACTATACATGTTCTGACTAAACAAATTTTCAATTTTTTTTTGCAAATCAAAGTCTACGGAAAGCTAGACTGCACGCCGATTCGCAACTCCCGCGGCAACCTTCCTGTAACACTCTGCCACAGCACCGCCATTTTTATGTTAAATGAATTTAAAAAATTGTTTTGTATACTTAAATATTCTATTAAAGTATACCTAAAGTTCGATAATTGTAGAATGATTATTTCTTAGTTTGAAACATCCCTCAAAATTGCTTAATTTTTTCCCGTCTGAATGTAGATCCCGCCTTAAGGCTGTACTTCAAAATAGATACTGATGGAATATTAATTATTTGTTACTTTGATAATAATAATAATGATGATGATGAGGATGATTATGACAATGATAATGATAATAATGATCATGTGTGATAATGTCCTAATTAATGATAGTCTCGTTTAATTATCTAATAAAGACCCTGTTTGGTGACTAATGATAATAATAATAATTATCCTATTTGATTATTCCTTAATTAATAATAGTCTCGTTTAACACAGTAATAAAATTCCCGTTTAATAACCAAATAACAATCATCAAAATAAGCATTTCTTCGACAATTCTTGCTTTTGATTACAACAAAGTTGCGGGACGACTCACTTTCTCTTGTCATTTATGTGCATTCCTCGATCACGATCCCTGTCCCGTTCTCTCTCCCGATGATAGCCGCCCGACATTCTCCCGTAAGATTCGAATCTATCTCTCTTGTGTTCGCTGAACCTGTCGAAAAATTGTACTTCAGCATCCGGAGAAATCTTGCGGTTACGACCGCAGACGTGTATTAATATAATTAATCGTTTCTTAAGGTTGTTATGGGATTAAGTCAACATGTTACCATCGAGCTGAAATATATTTCGGGACCTTTATAACTTTCTGATCATCCTGTGCAGTTTGAATACGATCCACAGTACCGTTTTTTTTTAGAAGAAAAAAATCGGCTACTCGACGTATTTCGTGGCCTTATTATATTACGCTTATGGAAAACTCCCGATCATTTTTCAGTACATTATTAATATCCGTTAAATGAATGTTACCGGAGCTTACCGAAAATAGGTACGGTTCGACTAATTATCGGACCCTTGGAACCGTAAAAATGAGGATTCACAGTAGCGTTATATAATTATTATTGTTTTTGACAGCGAATTTGTGCGGAAATCAAGCACACAAAATATTAGACTATGCAATCATGGCAACGTCGCAGATGGCACAAATGCTACCTATCTTATCGGTATTCGGTAATTATGCCCGGGAACCTTAACCTACTCGGTCAGGATAATCAACAACGAATATTATTGGTACTTATTCTCTTAATTAGTAATAATTATTCAATATTAATTTGATAACTATGTTCAGAAATTATACATTTCTAGACATCTCTAGGCAAAGACAAAATAACGCAGATTCTTTTCATACATAATTTTTTTTTAGGAAATCGGAATATTATTAAAGTTTTTGATTTCTTCGAGATTATAGCCAGCTTCGGTACACACTTGATCTTTCCAGCGGAATTTCTTTTAATCGGACCGATGTTTATTTTTGACAGCTCCTTGGGCCGATATTGAGGTTACGCACGGGGCGCATATGTCTCTAAACTTCGCGACACTTCTGCCAACCTGGGCATTATGATATACAACGATTTACGGCGTTGCCAATTCGATTCGCGTTAATTGAGCGAGAACAAGTTATAGACAATAATTATACAAAGTAATGAAAACACTTGATGTAATCACCGAATGTTTGGAAATCCATATTTTTACGAATAGTGTAGAAAAATAGTTCGAAAACGTATGTTCAATATGATGATTATTTAAAAGCCAACAGTTGGTAACAGTCAATTGGCTCCGTGCATAAGCATAGAGCGTTCCCCTCGTACTTCACCCCCGGCGGCTAAACCCCATAACAACCTTAAGGGGTAAGGCCACTGTAGAAATTTCAAAAAATCGATTTTTCTTTTCTTAAAAGATGCCTTAATATCTTAAAAATAACATACTCAAAGGATTAAGGTGGGAAAAATGTCTAAATACTTCTATTTTGAATTTAGGCGCAGCCCCTCTCAGGCCGATGCAATCCGCACCGAAAATTCTAAACGCGTTTTTCTCGAAACTACATTTTTCAAGTTGGCTGAACTCATAAGTTCGACTTGAAAAATGTCGAACAAATCTTGACTGATGGTCTTGAAATTTTAAGTGTCTATTCACAATTACATTCTGCCCAGAAGTACGTAGGATTTTCTCGATATATTACATAGTTTTTTTTTTATAAACAATTATCGATGTTTTTCTGAGAATTTGGAACTTTTATTTTAAAAAACGCGCTGTTTTTGCAAAAAGCGATATATCAAAAAAAAATCCTACTTACTTTTGTAGCTATTCACATGTATAATCGAAAAAAAATTGCATTCACTGTAAATTAAAAATTGCAGGTGCCGTTGGTCCGGCTGCGCGCCTATGATAAAAAGGCCTCGTCGAAGAAAAGCTGTGCAGCCGCCATTTTGTTTTACATTTCTTTGAAAAAAATAGTTTATACACTTCATGATATGTACAATAAAGGACCTTTTAGCAGAATTTCGATTCATTCCATTGTCCCGCAAGAAAAAATTCCCAAAGTATACTTATTCTTTCCCCGCTACAGTGGCCTTACCCCTTAAGGAGGGAGGTCTAGATAGAATTTTCAAAAAATCGATTTTTTTTTTCATTTTCTAAAAGTATAATATCTTACGAGTATTTTCCGACTAATTGAATGTAAATCAGACCATTATTCGCCGAAATACATAACTTTGAAGGACGCCATGGACGCTGCATGCAAGTCGTATTCAAAACTTTAAACTCGTTTTTCTCAAAACCATGTTTTCGAAGTCGGTGATCAATGTAACTCGAGAACGGCTTTACCGATCGGATTGAAATTTATATCACTTTTTCTATACATAGTTTTCCTCCGGATGAACGAAGGATTTTTTTTTTGGACAATTTTTTTTTTTTTTATAGTCAATTTTTGTAAGTGAAATTTTGGTCAAAACAACACTTTTAACTTTCAAAGTCCGCCATTTTGTGAAAAATGGAAATTTTTCAAAACCCTTCGTTCAACCGGAGCATTATATCATTAACTGAAGATTCCCCCCGTTTTGTTGGTTTCAGATAATCCGTCACAGCGTGAGAGTGATCACCGCAAAACCTGTTTTTTTTTTTGCAGCGTCCTCGGCCATTGATACGTATCGACTTATTTTGAAACATGTTTCTTTAAAAAAATTATAATGTTTACATTAAATATATATCTTTCAAACGGAAGAACTTTTGTTGTAAATTATTTTATCGTTTGGCCGAAAAAAAATCGGAAAAAGGCCTTTTTTTAACGTTCCAACTAGACCACACTCCTTAAATCGCTATAGGACATTATCTTCAAAGGGATAAATATTTTGAAAGAGAATGAGAAAACGAAGTAGAGAAACATATACCTGTTGTCCCGAGGATCCCTGACGTCCCTGGCGGGAAGCCAATGATCGTCTTCGCGGCTTCCGCTGTAATGGCCGCCGCCCCCGCCCCCGCCGGCGTAGCCACCGCCGCTGTCCCTTCGTATTCTCTCGTCCTTGTTGGCGACTGTCAATCGGTCGATGCTCCTCTCGCCGTGATTCGCTCGGTCCCGTTCGCGTTCGCGTTCGCGTTCGCGTTGTTCCCTCTTGCCGGTATCCTTGTGTTTGGGTTCTTTGGGGTCTTTGTGCCTGCCGGACATTGGCGTTTCGTGGCTATTGGCGCTCGGATTATTGGCGAGATTGGAATTCGTTGCTGAGGAGGGCACGGGCGTTATGGTGAGTCCACCGATGGTGACGCTTGTGGTGGTGCCGGAAGCGTTTGCGGCCGCTACGGCGATCGCGTTCGAGGCGTGTTTCTTGTTGGGAATGCTGCTGTTGGAATTCTCCTCGATCTCGTCGATTCTACGCTTGGCCGATGATCTTGAGTCTTTTGGGACGGGCTCGGTGGTGGTTGCGGGGGCGTTGGTGACAGTTGGAACGAGGCCGCTGTGCTTGTCCCCGTGTTTTCTCGAGTGTCCACCGCCGGAGCCAATGACGACGAGGGATTCCTCTTTCTTCTCGGGGCTCGAGGAGGGCGCATCCTCGCCGGTTCTCATCGCGTGCTTGTAAAGCTTGTAGAGCTTTTTCGCATCGAATACCGTGAATTTCGAGACGAAGTACCAAAGATTGCTGCGCCATTCTTTGATCTGCTCCTGATCCTTGTATTCGGAGAGGCAAGTGTTTATCTGATTGCCAATTTGTATGAGATACTGTCGTGTTCGATCGAGCTGATCGGCCTCGCTGAGAGCCTCCTCGGGTTTGTCCAGCGCCTTGAGGGCCTTCTTAACGGGGCGCATTTTTTCCTTGCACTCGTTGAATATCGAGGGATCGAGGCCGCCCAGCACGTCCAACGCTCGCGGCTCGTTATTCGCCGTGAAGTGCATCGGGCCTACCGGCTGTTTGTTGTTGCGCTTGTTTCTCTTGTTGACCTCCTTTTTCTCGCGACGCGCGCGTTTCTTTCGTTCCTCGTTGTTGGCCCCGTCGCTCTCCTCCTTGGCGGCTTCCTTTCGCGTCGCGCCCGACATCTCGTCCTCCTTCTTCGCGATCGCGGGCTTGTCACTTTTCGGCTTTGGCTTCTTGTTGCTCGTCTCGTCGCCCGAGCTGTCCTCCTCGACTATTATTTCCCGAGTTATCGCGCTCTTGATCTCCTTAGGTTTGCGCGGCTTGCGAATCCTCGTGACACCGAGGCGAGCGTCCATTTGTTTCTTCAATACTTTGAGAAGGTACTCGGCGCGGGCGTTCAGCTGTTTGAGACGAGGCTTCGTGTCGTTTGGCAGTATCTTGTCGGCGAGTTTGAGGCTCGGGTCCATCTTGATGGCCTCCCAGGAGCCCATACCGTGGGCGTAAATGCCCCGCAGTAGCCTCGAGTCCTCCTCGATCGTCCATTCGCAATCGAAATTTGCCGGTTTCAATTTGCCTTCGAGTCGCCAGTTGGCGCGTTGCTCGGGATCGCCGGGTAAAGCCAAATCGAGCGGCTCCAATTCCTTCGTGGCGGCCGAAAGCGATTTCGCGTTAACCATCACACCGCCCACCTTGAAGGTCGGCCCTTTGCCGCGCTTCCGACCTTTGCCCTCCTTGGCGGGCTTCTTCGAGTCCTCGTCGGGTCCGGCGGCGGCGGCGGCAGCAGCCGCCGCAGCCGCGGCCTTGTTCTCCTTCGCGATGCTCTCGAACTCGGCGATGCACGCTTCGCAACGGGTGTGCAACTGCTCGGCGAGCCACTTCAATTCGGTAACCGGCTTTTCCTGAAGCTCCGCGTCCGCCGCGATGTCGTCTATTCGCTTTGCCGGCGCGGCGAATTTCTTGTAACTCTTGACGAAACGCCGTATCTCGACGTCGGTGAAGCTCTTTACGACCTCGCGCGGCACCACTCTCGGTCTGCCTCGTTTCTTCGGCCTGTCGTCGTCGTCCTCCTCGTCCTCGCTGCCGTCCCCCTCGCTACCAGTCTCCTCCCCGTCGTCGCTCTCCTCCGACTGCATCTTTCGGCGCTTTCTTCCGCGCTCTTCGCGCGCCTCCACCGAGCCCTGATTCAATTGTTGGAGGGTTTTTCGGCTTCTCGGGGGCAAATAAAGATCCTCCATTTCCTTGGATTTCTCGTTCTCCTCGACCTTCATGCGAAAGTTTTCCGGTATTATTTCCGCCCAGTCTTTGCTCTCGTCGTCGTTATCGGCATTTTGTGCGAGCAACGGCTCGGGTTCTTCCTCGAAGGCGGCAAAGCTCGCGACTTTGAAGGCGGAGAGTAGCTCGTCGCCGACGGTGGCAGGCGCCTCGTCGCGGGTCTCGGCGCGTCTGAGAATCTCGTCGATGTCGCACGTAGGCTCCTCGTCGCCGTCCTCCTCGTCCTTGAAGAGCTCCTCGGCGCCGAATTTAAGGATCGCGTTGAGATCCTCCTTGTTGAAAGGATTGTTGTTCGTGCCGGGGCTCTTCTTGTCCAGTACCGTACGACCGGTCGTGTCCATACGCTGTATCACCAAATGATCGAGCACCATCTTTTGCTTCGCACGCTCGACAATCTCCTCCTCGACCGAGTTCTTCGTCACTAGCCGATAGATGTTCACCTGATTCTTCTGGCCGATACGATGCGCCCGCGCCTGCGCCTGAAGATCGTTCTGGGGATTCCAGTCGGAGTCGAAGATGATAACGGTGTCGGCGGTCGCGAGATTTATCCCGAGGCCACCGGCGCGCGTCGACAGCAGGAAACAAAAGTCCGTCGAACCGTCCGCGTTGAAGTGATCCAACGCTTGTTTCCTCAATTCGCCCTTTATACTGCCGTCCAAACGTTGAAAGGGAAAATGCCTCTTCTGCAGGTATTCCCCGAGTATATCGAGCATCCGGACCATCTGACTGAAGATGAGAACGCGATGACCGGTCTCGCGCAACCTCACCAATAGCTTGTCCAACAGCACGAGCTTACCCGAGCCTCTTATTACCTGCTGCAGGTAATCCTCTTCCACGTCCCGTCTCTCGGCTTCCATTGGCTTCGTAAGAAACGCGTGATTGCAACACTTCTTCAGCTCTATCACGATATTTATGAAGGTCATCGTCGAGCCTTTGACACCCTTGCGCAACGCGTTGTAATTCTTCGTCAGTATCCACTTGTAGTATTGCTTCTGCAACGAGGTCATCTCGACCCGCAAGATTTGCTCGACTTTGGCCGGCAGCGACTTCTCCACGTCCTTCTTCACGCGTCGCAATATGAAAGGCTCCAATTGTTTGTGCAACTTTGAGTAACCCTTTTGCGCCGCGTTGTCGTGTTCCTTCTCGAATTCCTCCCAATTGTTGAACTTACCCGGCATTATGAAGTGCAACAGGGCCCACAGTTCCTTGAGGCTGTTTTGTAGCGGCGTGCCGGTTATCAGGAGACGATGATTCGTGTGAAATTCCATCAGTGCTTTGTACAACAGGGAATCGTCGTTTTTCAATCGATGCGCCTCGTCGACCAGTATCACCGCCCAATTGAGAGCCCCCAAGAGAGCCTTGTCCTTCAGCACGATCTCGTAAGTGGTGAGTATGGCGTTGAATTTCAAGCGTTTCGAGCTGTAACACCACTCGTATTCGCGTATCACGTTCCGCGACATAACGTCCCCGAGATAAGTGACGAAGTTGAGATCGGGCGCCCATTGGGACATCTCCCGCTGCCACGAGGTCATCGTCGAGAGAGGCACGACGAGAAGAAAGGGCCCGTACAATTGATGCGTGTGAAAGAGATAATACAGGAAGCATATAGTTTGTATCGTTTTACCGAGACCCATCTCGTCCGCGAGTATAACACTGTTCTCCTTGCACCACGAGTGTATCATCCAATTGAGACCGTCCATCTGATAATCTCGCAACACGAGGTCCTTGCCGCGCCCCATGTATTCCGGTTGCGCCTTCACCTGGTGAAACTTCGGCCTAGACTTCAAGACTTTGCAATGCTTGCTCGGCGTTCTCTTCGAGTCCTCCCGGTCACGGAATTCCCTTATCATCTCCGGCCACTTTCGCACTATCAGAGCACCGTCCTCCCACGTTGATTCGGCGTACGGCAAACTCTCCCACTTGCAGTAGTAGTCCGGATGGTCCGAGTCCGGCTTGTTGTACTCGGCTATAGTTTCAACAGATACGGCCACCTCAGTCCCTTTCCTTTTGCACTCGAGGCTCTTTCGTTCTTAACGGGTCGAGCCACTCTAGAGGCCGAAAAGTAGGCTTTTTGGGGATTTTTTTTTTTACAGAAAAGCTACAAAATAAATCGAGATTACAAAAGAGGGTGTTTATCATACAAATCCCTGACTGTATAGGATAGGTTTTTTGAAGCGATTTATTTCAAAATGGCGGCTGCGCAACGTTTATCTCAAAAGTGCATTTTTTAAGCTGGCCGGAAACATAAATCAGACAATTTTCAACCGATTCACTTGAAATGTTTGATATATCTTGAAAAATACATTGTCTATGGAAGTACGTACGATTTTTTTATATTGCATAGTTCATTTGTTATTAACAATTATGTGACAAATTTTTCACTTTCCGAAAATTTGCCTAAAAAAACGTCAGATAATTTTTAATAACAAAAAAAACTCCTAAGTACTTCCTTGGACAATGTATTTTTCAAGGTATATTCAACAATTTCAAGTGGATCGGTTGAAAATTGTCTGAGTTATATTTCCGGCCAACTTAAAAAATGCAGTTTTGAGATAAACGCTGCACAGCCGCCAATTTGAAAGGAATCGCTTCAAAAAAATTATTGTATACAGTCACTGATATGTATGATAAACACCATTTTTGTAATCTCGATATATTTTGTAGTTATTGTGAAAAAAAAAAATCCCCAAAAAGCCTATTTTTTCGGCCTCTAGAGTGGCCTGAGGCCTTGGGCTGATCACGAATTTTCCCAACCCCAACAAAATGGTTCGTTCGACGGTCATTTTCGAGCGGAAATCGCCTCGTTGGCGGATAAACTGGGGCTGGGGAAAAGAGGGATTGGAAAATTCGTGTGCGAACAAAACGATGTTGCAACCAATGGTGCTCTCTTCGTTCGGGCGATTAATCAAAATGGTCCTGCTAGCATTCAATGTGGCTGGATCATTTTTAACTCGAAACACACCTTACTGTACCATTTTTATTTCAAACTAGACCATTCCGATTCTCACCTGGGCCATCTTTATTTCGCGCTGGGCCATTTTTATTTCGCACTGGACTATTTTTACTTCGAGACACGCCTTACTGAATTTTTTTACCCAAAGAGAGTGAGGAAGAAACAAATCGTGCCCTTTGGAATCGCATTTCTTCTCACTCGCGAATCTACCTTTAATTAACTCTACGTTGTCACACTGCGTCATTTTGACCCCGAAGAATGTTACACGAAATTCTCATTTTCCCAAAAGTGATAGTTTTCAATCATTTTTAACAACAATTCGATTGTATACTTTCCGAATTTCCATTATGGAGATATATTAAGATATAAGAATTGTTTGAAGTTTATGCCTAATTTTTTCCAATAAAAACCGACTGGAAGAGTGTTAAGGTATTCCAGTCATTTTGACCCCGAAGAATGTTACACGAAATTCTCATTTTCCCAAAAGTGATAGTTTTCAATCATTTTTAACAACAATTCAATTGTATACTTTCCGAATTTCCATTATGCAGACATATTAAGATATAATAAGAATTGTTTGAAGTTTATGCCTGATTTTTTCCAATAAAAACCGACTGGAGGATTGTTAAGGTATTCCTTTCGCGGAGGGGCCTATTTGGTGGGGGCATAAGTATAGCATATGCAGGGCTTGACTAGGAGTGAAAGTGACGCAAGTGGGTGCTCCAGATGGCTAAGCATTTAGAAAATGAAAATTTTCTTGCGGATCGTTCAATACATAATTTTATGTTGAGGGGGTCGTCTAGCGTGTCAGATCAAAAGAAGAGAAAACGGCCTTGCATGATTTCTTTGAAGCAGAGGAAGGTGTACTCTATGGTCCAGGCATAGCAGATTGATGATGAGACCATTTTTTTTTATTATGAATTATATACAAAAACTTTCAAACGCGTTTTTCTCAAAAAACGATTTTTTCAAACTGCTGCCGTGATATCTCGAAAACTATTTGATTGATTCTGCTCAAATTTATACAGCATCTTTAGTACATATATAACTATAAGTTGAACTAAAATAATTAAGATTGCTTCGTTAGTTTTCTTTTTACCAGCTATTTAGTTCCAAAAAAAAAACGAAAAATTGCATTTTTTTTCTAATGCGTAAAAAAATTATTTTTTTTTGGAATTCTAACTTTATTTTAGTTCCATGTAGAGCTTTAAGTCTCACGATTAAAATTGCGGGTGATTTTTTGATTACAGATAAGCAGAACGGCCGGAATCATGGCAGCAGTGGAGCACCTCTTTTTATGTGTTCCTATTGGGCGGTGTATCTCCGACTATATTCTATTTGACTTTAAAAAATTCACAAGGTTTGTTTAAATATTAATAACAATGATATACAATTTATAAATTATTTTATTTTAATGGCTTGTCAAAAAAAAATTTTCTTTGGCTTCTTTTCAATGTTTACCATACTTACTCAAAAAATGAACCGAAATAACGCATAATATATTGTATTTATTTATATTTTCACAAAAGGCATAGGGCGTCATTATTTTAACAGGCGCATCATTGTGGAAAGTTTTGGAATTGCAAATAACTTTCCAAGAAGGAATTGTAATTGAAGCGGCTACGAGGTGTTCGTATTCCGTTCGTTTTATGTCGACTTTCGAGCACCCCTCGGCAGCTGTACACGAGCAATAGGTTCTCGGCGCAGGTAGAAAAAAAAGGCTTGTACGTCCGACCATCAGCCATTAGGGACAACGCTTTTGTGAAAATATAAATAAATACAATACATGATGCATTATTTCGGTTCCTTTGTGGCGTAAGTATCGTAAGAATTGAAAAGCCAAAGGAAAACAAAGTTTCCGCACAGGGACTGGAACCCGTGACCCTGACATTACGAATCCGAACTCTTGCCGCAGCGCCAACCACTGCTTGGAAATGACGTCAACATAAAAGACTTATGTATTGACCGATGCGCGACAAAAAAATTATTTTCTAAACGCTTGGCCATCCCGAGCTCCGACTTGCGTCACTTTCATTTCTAGTCAAGCCCTACATATACTGCGAATCCGGACGAAATCGGTGATTACGAGTAACACCTCCCCGTGTGTATCATTGGTAGATTTTTCACTTTGGGTAAGTGACTTTTCCGAAAAAAGAGCGAAATATTTTTTTTATTTGCTTTTTTTCGTTTATTGGGTTATAAATGATGATATTCAGTCGGGGGAAGTAGACACTTTTCATTAAAGCGGGATATACATTTAGACAGGAAAAAAACAAGCAATATTAAGGGATGTTTTAAACTAAGAAATAATTATTCTACAATTATGAAACTTTAGCTATACTTTAATAGTATATTTAACGGCGGGGTAAAGTTAATTCGGCGAAAAAAAGGCATGTTTTTAAGATTTTTTTTGGCGTAACGAATAGTGTTCGTTTATTGAAAAATTTACATATAATAAAGTAACATTTGAACAATATTCTCCTAAATTTGCATTGCAAAATATTGAAAATTGAGCGAGTGAAAATTAAACCCCGGAGGCGCCTCGAAAAAAAGTTGGTTTGCGGTGTGCACCATAACTCACAACAGAATCATTTGAAACAAAAAAATCAAAATGCATTTGTTAAAGGAGATGTTTCTCGAGGTAATGACGGGAGGATTTTTTTTTTCAATTTTTCGATTTTTCGTAGCACTTGGGAGCCAAAAACCCGATTTTCGCTAAAAAATCGGCTAATTTGTTGTTGAAAAATTATTAATTATTAAAAAAAAAACAAAAAAGCTCTCGACAATACCTGGTGAATTATCTGAAGAAGTACTGTGCAAAATTTCAAAGCGATTGGTCCAGTAGATTTTGCGTTATCGTGCACACGGACTTCAAATATGACAAGTCTCAGAAAAACGGTTTGAAAAACGCAGAAGAGAAGAGAACGGCATGGAGCAATAGATGCTCAAATACTCATAAGTTCGTCAATTTTACTCCGATCGACTTGAAATTTTTACACAATATTCTTGATATATTATGCATTCATTTAAAAAAAATTTTTTAAATGAAAAAAAAAATTTGAATACTTTACCCCGCCCTTAAGTATACGAAACAATTTTTTTTAAATAATTCATCATCAAAATGGCGGAGCTGTGGCAGAGTGTAGCAAAGTTGCCGCGGGAGTTGCGAATCGGCGTGCGAATAGCTTCCCGTAGGCTTTGATTTGCAAAAAAGTTCAAACATTTTTCAGTTACAACATGTATAGTTTCTATACGACGGTAATCAAAATGAAGAAAATGCAAATTTGAGAAAATGGCACGCATTTACAAAAAAATCAACATTTCACGCAACATTTCAGTAAAATGTGGATTAAAAAGTAGTTTTTTTTTAAATTTTGCAAAAACAATTTTCGTCAAGTAGAAAGTACCAATATTATCAATATTTCTACCAAGTTTCAACTCAATCGGCTTAATAGTTTTTGAGTAACCCTGCACGCCAATTTCGAAAATGCAGTTTTGAGAAAAACGCGTTTGAAGTTCACGACCGCTCCGAATCCGAGCGGTGAGGCACAGCGTTGACGGGCTGTAACGTTTGAAGTTTTTCGAATTTCGCTTTGAAACTTTGGAAAAATATACTACATATACAGTTATAACGTTTAAAGAAAGAAAACATCGATTTTTTTATCGTTGTAAATGTATATCCCGCCTTAAAAAATTTTTTGGGAGCGAGAAATCGTTAAAAATAATATTGTATTTAAAAAAAAAACGCAAACAAACCTAATATAGGCGTCGAAATGTTCAAAAATGCCCTATTTTTTCACGTGTTTCCGCGAACTTGAAAACCCTATAACTTTTCATCGCGAGGTGAATTTTGCGGAAACGCGTGATAAAGTGTGGCATTTTTTAACATTTCGACGCCGATATTCGGTTTGTTTTTATGGGGAGGGATTTTAGCCTCCCCGGACTGAATATTATCATTTACAACCCAATAAATGAGAAAATAGCAAAAAAAGAGTAATTTTAGGTTCATTTTTCGGAAGTCACTTATCTAAAGAATTACCAAAAAGTGTCACAATCAATTATCATACCCAACGATAAACCGAAATAAAAATTTCCCTTAAATTTAGCAGAGTTATACATTTTCACATTTTCTCTTACAAAGTCCCGGGTACGAAAATTCTTCTGCTAGTTACATTTTCCTAAGTTTTATTGTTAATATTTTCTTGAAACATTCGGTGACCGCCTGTTTTTGTCGTTAAGGAATCTTAAGATTTTCTAACACGCGTGAGCAATTTGTATCTGGTATCTAGAGTTACTTAGTGTATAAATTGAGATAAAAATTAGGCCGGCGTGTCATCTTCCTAAAACGCTGTTATTCGTTAAAAGTTCGGTACCTTGGCTTGAAATTTTAGCATACTGGAAAGTATTTTTTCTTGATTATGGATGAAAATGAATTTGTTAAAAATTATCAAATATTCGGATTCGTGAAAGGAATACCTGAACGGCAGGTGAATGAAGCACTATCCCGGACAAATTGACTCAGTTTATCAAAATCGTGTCCAAATATAAATGTGTTAACGAAGGGTTAAAAAAAACCACTTCGCAACACACCACACTTCGAGAGCCGAACATATATTTTTTTAATTCTTTTTTTTCTAGACGTCGCCGACATTTTTCCGCGCGTGCGTGGAACACTCACCTATGATTCTCTCGACGTTGTTGTAACTCTTGAGAAGCTCCTGCTGCAGTTCCGCCTGGCATTCGTAGTAGTCTATGTCCTCGGGTCCAGCATAGTCCCTCCATTGTTGTATCTCCCGCTCGCGTTTAATAAAATTATCTAATTTCTTCAATCCCTTCACCTGGCAATTAAAGATTTTTCGTTACACGTGTTGTCGCTTTTCCTCATTTCTCTTTCTCTCTTTCTCCATGTCTCTCTGTGTTGAGCTGTGTTTATTATGATTTCATTTGTTTTTACTTTCATCTTTATTATAACGTTTATTTTGTATTATAATCTATGCACTGGGTCTCTTCATTCTTCGGTTGATTTGCATCGAGTCATTCAACTACTGGCTTGCATAAGTGGACTGTGTGCCAGGGGACCGTTAGTCCTGGTGCACTATGAAATATCGACGCTGCATACGAAAAGTACCATGTTTCAGAATACTTACGAAAACAAGCACGTTTGATATCACCGCGAAAACTAGCATGTTTTACGATTTACGATAATTTACGATTTTTTAGACGTCTCAAAAAATATTAATTGGACTTCAATTAAAATTGCAAGTATTCGGGAAATATCCATTCAACCTTGGGTCGATACAATCCACGTTAAATATAATTTTGACCAAGGACGAGAGATGAAAATCTTTTAAAAAACAAAAACATGGATGATGTTCGAATGTTCCAATTAAAACAGACGTCAGATAAAAAATTGCCTCTTGCACCAAGAAAAAAAAGATTTACAGGCCATGCTTGACAGAGGTTTAACTCCAATCGAACATCAGCAAGATTTTTCGAACATATTCGAGGCTAACCATTTGTAAGATTACAGTAAATTTGTTGAATGTTTTCAATAACGTTATTTTTTAAATAGAAAATCACAATAAGTATTTAATTATATTTACAATTTCGATATTATTTTTTAAAGAAAAATTACTACTATCGATTTTGATTGATAATTATTATCATTATTATTGATAATTGTGTTAATAGAAGCAACGAGTATAACATTAAAATGTCATTACGCAAAAAATTGTCATATTAAACGAAAATACTAATGGTTTGTTTTTCAAGATTTTGACCTGAGCACGAAGGACTTTAAGGGGCCAGTCCTCTTTGAAAATTTCAAAATATCGAAAGCAAGCAAGACTTGAAGAAATCGACGATGATGAGCAATCAGAAGGGATTTTGTAGGGTGCAGGAATTGCCGATTGGGGTTAGGTAAGAGTTTTTCATAGTATAAACTTCAAACGCGTTTTTCTCGAAACAACGTTTTCAAAATCTAGCTCCATCGTATCTCTAAAACTAATAAACCGATTCTCTTGAAATTTGAACCACATATTGTAAACATGATTCGCAACAAGATGACCCTCGATGGTTTTAAAATTTTGATTTTTACTCTTTTTTTTTTGCGAAAAACTCCGAAAAAATCGCGTTTTTTAAATTACTTTTTTCGTTTTTCATGTGCATTTTTTTATTTTTTGACCAAAACTTTATATACGAGGGTCATTTTGTAGCTGGTGTCATAATGAATGTAATGGACTTCGATTTTTTTTGTTCCAGACAAGCCGTTGCCGAGTTGTGATGGAGGACTAGCTATTTTTGAGGCGTTACGTCAAACTATAGTTTTTGTACTTAAAAATGAATAAAAATTAATTAAATTTTTTTAAAATGTATTTCGAGACTTTATTTATCAAGCCCAACAACTTTTATATTCATATCTTTTATAAAGTCCTCAAAAAAAAATCGCCAATATAGCCTTTTTTCGTGGCTTCAAACTGAACTGGTCCCTTAAATTCTCACCAAAACTCTTTTTGATTAGATTGTACGAGCGATGAGATCCTTAAGGTATTACGAGCGCGCAATCTTGCTTTCTATAGATTTTGTTCAAATTTTAACCAGACATTGTTCATATCATTATGCATATTTGAGTGAAATTTCAGAACAGTCGACTATTTAGAATGGGAGATAATGGGTTTTAAAATTGCAACTTTTAACACTGCAGGGTCTGCATTGAAATTTCGACAGAATAATTTTCCGTACAAAATATTTGTCCCCTATAATAAGAAGCCATGCCAACACCGCATCGTTCCACGTATCCAATGACGTGAGTTTGCGCGGCATATTTAAAATAATACTGCAACACACATTTTTATTTGGAAGTAATTTTTAATCGAACAAAGTTTTTAATTACTTACGAATGAACCAACAATTTTATTTGTAAATGAAGATAACATAAACAATATATAATATTAATATTTATAACGCAAATATGTTTTTATGACAATATTTTTAACTTTAGGAACACGATAATTTTTTTTCTGGAAATATTGAACAATAATGTTCTGTGGTGTTGGCATATGTCTTCTTATTATAGGGGACAAACATTTTTTTACGGAAAATTATTCTGTCTAAATTTCAATGCAAACCCTGCAGTGTTAAATTTGCAATTTTAAAACCCATTATCTCTCAATCGAAATAGTAGACGGTTCTGAAATTTCACTCAAACATGGATAATGATATGAATAATGTCTGGTTAAAATTTGAACAAAATCTATAGAAAACAAGATTGCGCGCTCGTACTACTTTAAGGTTTTAAACTCACTCCTTTTACGCTAGTTTTTACAGTGAAAATCAAACAAGCTAGTTTTCACGGCGAAAGCCGAAACATGCTGGTTTTCGCGGCGAAAGCATAATAATGCTAGTTTTCATAAGGGGCCGTCCATATATTACGTCATCGATTTTTGCTCATTTTCGACCCCCCCCCCCCCCCCCCTACAATCATCCTATCGTCATTTCCTAATGCCCCCCCCCCCTCTCGCAAAACTGACGTCATTACCAGTTTGGCAAAATTAAAACATTTGCGGATTTGAGAAAAATTGGGTAACATTAAAACATTTTGTTATAGAATCATCTTTTATTATTTTGTACTTTGGCAATATTTATTAATATAATATTTTTCTTCCCTATTCTTTAGTTTTCTTTGGATAGCTCCCACATTTTGTTATAGAATCATCTTTTATTATTTTGTACTTTGGCAATTTTCATTAATTATAATAATATTATTCTTCCCTATTCTTTAGTTTTCTTTGGATAGCTCCCACGGAGTTTTCACCCATTCTTGCAAATCCTGGATCACGGGTAATATCTCCGTATCCTCCCCATATTCAGTTTGGCTCGATCGAACTATTTTCATAGGTACGCTGTTATTTGAAGTTCTCGAATAAAATGTAGACAAACCTTATGTAATAAATAAATAAATAATGAGTTCAATAATTAATACCATTAGGTACTTGCAAAATATTTTTCATCACTCGTGCGGGGAAACCACTCTAGTTGTACAATATACTATTGTACATTTTGAAGTAACTGGTATCACAAGAATGACGTCAATTTCGAAACGCCCCCCCCCCCCCCCTCATCCATCATTTACCGTCATCCGCAGACGAACCTCCCCCCCCCCCCCCAATTTAGAATGACGTAATATGTGGACGGCCCCTAAGAACATTGAATCGTGCTACTTTTCGTAAGTAGCGTCGATATATATATATCTCTCGTACCTTTTGAGCTTTCAAGGATTCCTCAGACTCCCACGTATTGTGTATGTGAGACCAGCCTTTCCACTTAATCAGGTACTGCATTTCGCTCTCCTCCGCGTCCAACTCCTTCGGATTCGGGTCGCCATTTTCCTCAACTGCGTACACAGTCGTGACGTTACCCGTGACTGCGAGTAGACGAAGAAAACAAAAATATGTAAATGAAGTACAGCAGAAAAAGAAGAGAAAGCGAAAACGGGAAATAATTGTCGTTCGAGCAATCGGTAGGTTGTCAACGGACCTCCTTTTTTGCCTCTCCTTTGTGCGATGATACGCTCGATAGTTTCGGCATTGTCGGGCTCCGCTGGCTCGGCCGCGGCCTCGTCGACCTCGACCAAGTCCTCGCTGTCGGTGCCCTCGTCGCTCTGCTCCTTGTAGCTGACCGTCGTGCCGGCTCGTCTCGTGATTTGTCTGAACGGAATTCAAGCGAATGGGATGAAGAAGAGGTACGGAACGGGCCGATCGTCGGCGGTAGTCGGATGGGTCACCGCTCAGACTGACTTTGAGCCGAAAGAAAGAAGAATAAAAAAGACTCCTCACCGCCTGTTGTCGTCGCTGTCGAACGAGGAGTTCTCCGACGACTCCGAGACTCTCTTCTTCCGGGCGCGGGTGCAGCTCTCCTTGATCTTCTGCGCGGCTCGACGATTTATCGACTTGCTCGGCGGAGGCGGCGGCCCTCTTTTGCTCTCCGACTCGTCCGACTCCGAGTCCGAGCTGCCGGAATTCCACGAATTTTGGGAACTGCGAAATTTGCACAATTTTGATACACAGCCTTTTCTCATGTGCTCGAAATTCTTCGGTAACGAAAATGAAAAATTTGCAATCATTGCGGGCTAAACGTTTGAAAAATATTCTCGTTTTGGTCAGTTTGAGTTTTCCCCGCTCCCCAATGATAAGAAGCAAAAAGAATATTTAACGAAACATTTTTTTTCAACAATCAAGTTCAAGGAGCTGCGAAATAGAGGGAAACAAAATTTTCATCAAATTCAAGGATCATTACGGTGTAAAATTTTCGAAAACTCGATTTTTTTTGCATTATCCGATAGAATAGGCGGTTGTAAACATGATGTTCAATTTTTGGAGCGTATTTCGAATTTTTCCGGTTGCTACAGGCTTTCTCAAAAAAAGCTCTATTTTACCTCTTTTTCTGACAAGCCAATTGTCTTCTTTAAAGAAAAAAAAAATCGTCGCAAAATCTACGAGCGGGAAAAAAAATAGAGGTTGCTCAAGCCTACAAAAAATTCAAATTTTCATTAAAAATCGATTTTTCTTCTTTCACTTCTCACCCATGAATTTTACGCTTTCTAATTTTTTATTTAACCTCGCAAAAGCTCTAGCCGGTCAATGAAGGCTTAGTGGGCGCTCAAGAGTTTCGAAATCTCCAATTTTTGCCAATTTTTAAAAAATTCTTCTCTGATAATTTTGACGCTTTGTAAAATTTTTAAGTCAATTATTCGTTTTTCTGTAGAAACAGATTTTTCAAATTTACCTCACACTAGTAACCTAAGAATTATAATCTTCGTTCTCATAAAATAATTCTTTAAAGTTCTTATCCGTAAACAAAATTATAGGTCCTCCATTTTATCGGATTGAAAGTGTGAGGTAAATCAGAAAATTCGTTTCTAAAGAAAAAAAGGTTTACTTGTGTTGAAAATTTTACAAAAGCATATATTTATGAGTGAGAAAAGAAAAAAAAATCGCGACACTTGGAAATTTCGAAGCTCTTGAGCGTCTACTAAATATTCATTGGCCGCCTAGAGCTTTCGCAAGCTTAATTCTGAAATTATACAGCGTAAAATTCATGGGTGAGAAGTGAACGAAAAAAACATCTATTTTTTAATAAAAATTTGGATTTTTGGGAGACTTGAGCGACCTCTAAATATCTTTTTTACCGCTCGCAGCTTTCGCGACAATTTTTTTTTCTTTAAAATAGATAATTGGTTGGTGAGGAAAAGGGAAAAAAATAGAGCTCAAATTTGTGCTACCCTAGTGTACACTATCAAAGGAAGAGTTTTCAAGCTATCCGTCTTAAATTTTAACACAACATTCTTCACGCCATTCTTCATCTTGATTTGGCAGCTTTATTAATCTTCCTTTTTTTAACGAAAAGCTGTCGAAAAAATAGGCTAAATTTGATACTTTTTTTCCAAAACGCCGCCGTTTTGCCAATTTTGATTTTTTTTAAACCATAGTAAGATAGCGGCTTTTATACTGATAATCGTTTAAAATTTTTTTTTTTCAGATAATATTTACGTCCACAACCGTGTACACCGTAAGGACTCCTTTTTTTCGAAGACATTTTCAACTGTTAAAAAATGTAAACAAAAAAAAAACGTTTTAAAATTAATTTCTGTTCTTCATGAGTGCCTTGATTTGGCATGAAAAAAATCAGACTGATTAGCGCACGTTAACCATCGAAAAGAAAATCCCGAAAATCAGCTATTCTTCGACCCATTACACTGTGATGATCCTTTAAATGAGAAAGAAAATATGGGGGAGATTCACAGAAAAATCAGGGAAAAGGAGGAAAAGAAGGAATATTTAACGATGGAAAAAAAACGAGAAACTTTTTAGAAAATTGAAAGAAAACATGATCGTGAGGAAAATGATAAAATAAAAATCTAGAATTGTCGAGCAGAGGGTAAACATTTTTTTAATAAAAAGAAATAGTGGGGGAAAAAGAGAGCGGCCAAATCGAAAAATGAATTATGTGCAATTAGAGAAAAATATTTGAAAAGCTTAAATTTGCGAAGCTGTAAAACGGAAGAAATTTTTTTTAACGAATGTTGTGTCTTCGTGAGAATGTAAGTTTGAAATGAAGCAAAAGAGTGCCGACTCGACGATTAATGGCATTGGGCCGATTAATTAAAACTGCACTCGGAGACGCGCGATCCCATTGATCGTTTGAAACTGTTTTGATCCTGAAAAAAAGTTACCAAAGAAAAAACCAAGGGTACGAACATTTTCTCGCGCCCTCTCGCGCTCTCTCAGTCGCTTACCTTTTTTTCTTAAACTTCTTGCGGCCGTCGGTGTTTATCTCTGGCGGTGCCGCGAGTCTCTCGGGCTCTTTTCTCGATCTCCCGGATCTCCTGATCCCGTAGATGTCCGGATTCTCGTCCCATTCGCGGCTAGATTCGCTCTTATTATGTCTACGCTTTGGTTCTGTGCTGTGATTCGAACTTTTGCTCTGAAAGCTATCGCTGTGCGCTGCGGGTGCATCGGACTTTGACGATTTTTCCGAATCCGAACCTGTCGCCGCCGAACCGGAACCACTCGACGAGCTAGAGTCGCTGCGCAGCAGCCGGGCCAATTTTTTTCACGTTTCATTCAATTCTTTTCTACTCTATTTTTTTCCTGCTCACTCACGCGCTCACTTACCACCATCCCAGCATCTTGAAATATATTCTTCCGCTTTTTCATAATTTGCAAATAACGCCGCTCTCCGAGAAAAAGATTCTTCGGCTCATAAGGGAAAAAAATACTAAAAACTGCAATTCTAAATTAAAGGGGTCTGCATAAGTTTAATTTTTTTGTATAGTTTTATAGGCTAGGATCTTAATTTTAACTTGCAAGATTTTGTAGGAATTCTAAAAATTGAGCGAGTTATAACGAATTTCGTGAAGGGTCCGGTTCACTTTAAATTCAGAAGAAGGATAGTTTATAATTTATAAATAAATAATATATTATCTTTAAAAAAATTAAAACTTCAACTATGCCTCTAAAGATCAATGGCTTCGATTTTTCCCTCGAATCACGTGGTACTTAAGGGGTTAGGCCACTCTAGAGGCCGAAAAAATTGGCTTTAAGGGGATTTTTTTCTCAGTAAAACTACAAAATAAATCGAGATTACAAAAAAGGGTGTTTATCATACATATCAGGGACTGTATACAATAATTTTTTTGAAACGATTCATTTCAAAATGGCGGCTGTGCAGCGTTTATCTCAAAACTGCATTTTTTAAGTTGGCCGGAAACATAACTCAGACAATTTTCAACCGATTCACTTGAAATGTTGAATATATCTTGAAAAATACATTGTCTATGGAAGTACGTAGGATTTTTTTTTATATTGCATAGTTCATTTGTTGTTAACAATTATCTGACGATTTTTTAGGCAAATTTTTGGAAAGTGAAAAATTTGCCTAAAAAATCGTCAGATAGTTCAAGTGATTCGGTTGAAAATTGTCGGAGTTATGTTTCCGGCCAGCTTAACAAATGCAGTTTTGATATAAACGCTGCACAGCCGCCATTTTGAAATGAATCGCTTCAAAAAAATGATTGTATACAGTCCCTGATATGTATGATGAACACCCTTTTTTGTAATCTCGATTTATTTTGTAGTTTTTCTGAAGAAAAATATCCCCAAAAAGCCTATTTTTTCGGCCTCTAGAGTGGCCTAAGACCTCAAAACGCGAGACTCGCCTTCGTGAATCCTTTTCATTTCCAGATGTATCAATTGGTCTTTACAGGTCTTTCTTGGCACAATTGATGCTTTCCCATCGCATTGACGCGTGTATAAGAATATATTTCAAGATTTCACCGAGAGCACAGCGACAGATTCATCGTGCGTATGGAATAATTCGTATGAGATGTATTATGGTTGCGTGTGGGCCGGAGATGGATATGAGTAAGTGTAAGGATTATTTCCCCGAGCGAGTAAAACTTGAAAATTTCATGACTACTACATATGCACAGATAGGATCATAGTAATTACATAACAAAATATAATAGTACATATGTAATAATAATATTACGCAGGGTGACGATTATTAGGTGGCCTAGAGTTTTTGAAGTCTGGCGAGGGAATCCTGCGATCGCAAAAAATATCATACTAATGGTTTTTCAAGTTCCAAGAAATAAATATGGCGTATTTTTTAGATGGGCAGTAATTGCCAGAAAAAAAAGAGGATTTTGGGGAAAAAATCAAAATTAAATTTTAAGTACAGCAGAATGAAGATAATCAATTTCCGAATACGAAACACGCGTAAAAAAACTTTTAAGAAAATAGAATTAAATTTCCTTCGTCCAGTTTACCATGCATCTGTGATAAATTTTTTTCTTGATGTTGGGATGCGTAAAAAGTTTTTCCGCAGTGTTTCGTATTCGGGATGCAATTGTCTTCATTTTGTTATACGATCCGCGTGCTTTGCTCGCTTCACCGGAAGTCTCTTCATTTTGTTATAATTAAGGGGAGATATACACCTAGATGGTCGAAAAAATCGATTTTTTGTTGTTGCATTTTCTTGAAATTTAAGGTCTCCAGAATATCTGGTGAAAACGGCAAGTTAATATTTCGACAATTAAGCCAGTTACAGCCGAGAAAGTAAAACGTGTTTTGCGGCGCCGAGCCGACAGGCTTTTCAAATCGGTACCCAAAATTTCTCGACAACCAATGAACCAATTGCCTTGGGGTTTTTTGTGGTTATTCTATACACCATTATCTAGTACTTGTCATAGGATTTTTTTTTCCGTTACTTAGTCTTTGTTTTATAGCCAGAATAATAACTAATTTTTGGCCCAAAAATCACTATTTATGTTCAAACGTCTGCCATTTTGTCATAAAACGATATTTTCAAAATCGGCTATGACAAGTACTAGATTACAGTATCTAATTTAATAATCTTTTTGGGTTTTTTTTTTCAGATGATTTTTGAAGAAACGCCAGTGGGTACCGTATACGCAGATTTTTTTTACGACGCTTCAAGGATCATACAATATCCTTGTATATTTTTGATATTTTTAAATAAAGAAAATTAAACATATTTTAGAATGTATATACTTTTAGATAATTAAAACCCCAATCCGAAATTTCAAATAGTTTTCCTCGAAACAATTCACAAAAATGACGTTTTTTCCGGCTTCTAGGTGTATATCTTCCGTTAAAATGGGAATTTATATTTTTTTTCCCCCAGAACGCTTAATTTTTTCTTGCATGTACAACTCATCATAAAAATACGATATATTTTTTTTCGAAGAGAACGTGACCATTACAAATTATATTTTCCTCAGTCGCAAAATCTCCGCGCAAGGCCCTTGAAAAACTCATGGCCACCTTATAATTGTCACCCTTCATATATAACACAAATAGTCGTAATCATCGTACATATTGGTTGCAAAACCCCAAAAATCGGTTTTTTATGGCATTTTGCGACCAATGTGTACGATCATTACGACTATTTGTATTGTGTTTAAAGGGTGACGAAATTGTCATATGCAATACTGTTGTTTATGACAACATAAACAGTAGTATTGCTTATGACAGTTTCGTTACATCTAGAAATATTTTAAAAAAATTGAAATGAAGGACCGCACGTAGGTCATGAAATATCCGAAGGAGAAATCGACTAGGATAATGAGAAAGGCGAAGAAAAAAAAGATTTGGCGTCACGATGACATGAGTGCCGTGTCATTTAAGTTTCGATCCGTACAAAAAAAGGGAAAATTAACGATTCGGCAATAACGACGAGATTAAAAGGGGGAAAAGGAGGATGGAAAAAAATTGTCGCTATGAAAATACCCACCTATCGCTTCCGGAGCCGGATCCGGAATTGCTCCCTGAGGAGCTGCTGTCGCTCTTGCTCTCATTGTCAGAATCCGAGCCAGATTCCTTACCGGATTCTGATTCCGTTTTCTGTAAAGACACAACATATTTTTTGTTTGTTTTTTTTTTACTTCTGCGCCGCGGTATATCGATTAAAATGATAAAGAAGCCAACGTTGTTGTTTGGAAAAAACGTTTATTTTTCGGAAATTCGCGGATCGCTTTATTTCTGTTGGTAAGAATTTTTTAATTCGCCACTCGATGCTTCGTGAAGAGAATTCGAGTCTCTCTGTGTGTGTCTCTCTCTCTCTCTTTCTCTTTCGTGGCCCCCTCGCGGTACCTCCGATGCGACGCTACTGTCGGCCACCATTTTGTTGAACGGATCCGCCATCTTGTCGAACGAGCCAGACACGCGAGATCTTACGAATTATTCGCGTTCCAACGCGTTGATCCATTTATTGGTCGACTCTCCAGTATTTCGTTTGTTTTCTCGATGTAGGAATTTTGATCTCGTTTAGATAAGAATAAATAATTGGAATAACTCCACTTGACGCTGGAGATATCTTATATTTGCCAAAAAACGTAGCTCCAGAAAAACAACCCCAGCCATTTTAATTGAAAAAAAAAAAAAAAGGAATTCTTTCCATTGAAAGTAATTTTGCAGCTCGATTTTTAATTCACATCTTCGCTTCTTGGCACGATAAATTAATTTTTTGCCATTTTTAATTTACGCTTTTCAGCTCGAGAAATTAATATTCGTTTTTTTTTTCTTTAAATTTACAGTTTCGTATGTCAGCTCAATAAATTGCATTCTGTATTTTTTTCTTCTTCAGTTTACTTGTTAATTACTCTTGACGAAATGTTATTTATTTTTTAACAGAAGTATTTGCTTCCCGCCCCAATTGAAGTACAGCATGTTTTTTTTTGCTAATTTACGTTCTTCTACCTCAGCCCAAAGTTTTTTTTATTTTTTTTTACTTTCGCTTCTCTGTTCGTTGAACTATTTAGTATATGTGAAAAAATAATTTTTTTATTGCAACAGCGTCGCAGTAGTAAATTTTTGTCATCCTTACTGCGAATAATTTCGCCTTTTATTTTACAGCGGAGGAGCGCAATTACAACAGGATGGTACGAGGGTTTCGTCACAAATTACACGTCCTGTTGCTCAACAAGTTTATTCAAACATTCAAATGGTACAATAAACAATTTCATCGTTCAACGGCTGGAATCAACAAGACGGAGAGGATAAAATGAGCTTGTAGGAAAAAGGAAATAAAAAGAAACCGAGCGGAAGGAAGCAAATTACAAGGAGTATATTTTTTGCTCGTCAAATTTTTTGTCTCAAAGAAATGTCTTTCGTCTCGGCACAAAAAAGGTTTTGAAAAATCCAGGTACAAGGCTGAGCGAAAAGCTTGGGTTTCCAACGAGTGTTTTCGTCATCCAATGGACAGCAATGTTTTTTTTTACCATAAAAGAGCGGAGAAGAAATTTACTCCAGAGACGTCGTAGCTTCAAAATTCCTCGCCGGGAAAAAAAAGCCACTTTGCTCTCTTCGAAATTCCCTCAAAAATTGCAATTCCTTTGTGCGCCGTTTACAAACCTTGAGTGAAAATTCGCAAGAACGCTCCGGTGATTGAAACATTTGCAGTCGTAGCGTGAAAAATGAGGAAAAAAAGTGGCAAAAAAAAAGAAAACTAAAAAGAGCCGAAGCGAGGAATAAGTTGGGCCGAACAAGTTGGCCCAAAAGTTGCGAAGATGGTAGTAGGGCGATGTCAAGGTGAGGATCGACGAGGACGTTGCGCAGACAAACTTTTGGGCTCAATTTGCAAAAATGGGTGGGTCGTGAAATTTTGAATAGGTGGGTACAGGCGAATGAGGAAATCCCAAGGTACGATACGAGCCGATAATTACGTTGGAACAACATTATTTTAATTGAAAAAAGCCTTTACGAAAGAACGTAAACAAACTTATAGGTTATTGAGTGGCATCGAAGACTTTGCTCGTGTCTTAAGTCGCGTTTCGTCGGGTTAGAAGGACCGAAAAATTTCCTCGAGTTGTCCGAGGCCCCGCCCAATTTATCGTCGCACGTATAAACAATTTTTTCGAAATTTACGAAGCACCGAGGAGGCGAAATTGATCGTGGAGAGAGGACAAAAGTGTCGCGGTTGCGAAAACGACATGTGGGCAACGTGAATATCTCGTCATAATTCCAAACAACACCGCGGCGGCGACGGCCACTATTGTTCAATTATTTTCCAATTTTTGTAAAGTCGCGTTATACGATTATCGTATCAAATTGTCCGAACGAGGCACAATATCGTGTGCTTACGAGACGAAAAGAAAAAGCGCGCATTCGAACGACGTTCGATCGTTACACACGAGAAAGAAGAGTCGCTCTGTCTCTCTCGCTCTCACGGATTTTACCCACTCACCTGCATCGTTCGCCCGTCTACGCGTCTCTCACCCGCTAGGCTCGCTTCGAAAATTCCTTCCTCGTTTTAACCGAACACCCGTGACACGAGAGACCAACACGGACGCGAATAAACGTGACGAATACGAAAGCTTTAACGCGAGAACGTGCCCGTTACGATACCCGACATCGTACAAAAATATCGAATTTTACACGTACTATATGGTCGCTGGCCCGAGCTTGGCCGCCATTTTGTGAACCCTCGTCTCTCGTTCTTCGTTCTTTGGCTCACCCCGGCCGTCCTCGCGCCCCCCTCCCGCAGCCCGAATACCCGTGATGCAACGCGTGCGCGCGACCGTGCCGCCGGCCCCCTCCATTCGTCCCGCCTCGCACCCCCCTCGCGCGTAGGCACTGCGAACCAGCACGACCACACACTCGCCGCCCGCAGTGCGCGCTTACTTCACGATATACATTGCTATGAGTGCGTAGATCCATGAAATAATGCGGAATTTATCGAAGAAAAAAAGATCGCGAGAAAACTAAGCGTTCGAACGAGAGCGCGCGATTTAAATTTCCCGCACTTTTTTTCTTCAGCCATGACCGCGCACGTAGATGTTTCTTTATCCCTCTTTTTTCTCGCGCCTTCTGCCTCACCTTGAACGACGCTTTTTCTTTTTTGATCTCTCGAAATATTCACGTTTGCCGAAAGCGCGTAGAAAATATTCGTTTTCCCAGCCGGCTGCCATTTTAATTCTACGAGCTACTCTACCCACAAACCACCACATTGTGCCACCTTCCCACCGTGCGCGAATTTGTCCGACGAAAAACCGTCAGCGTTTTTAATTGTACGTTTTTTTCGATTGCTGTTAACCACTGATTAGCTTTTTTTTCTCTGGGGTTTATTCGCTTCTCTGCTCTGAAACCGAGTGGACTTTTCACACGTTGCAAAAATTACGTTCGGAGTACGAGGGACGACAGAAGAGGAACAATCATAGCGGCGGGAAAAATACTTCCGCTACACCCAAATAAGAATAAAAAGAGCGATACGACGCATGCAAAACTTCAAAATACACGATACGGCAAATTATGTGAAAAAAAAAAAAACACAAAAAGCGGCCTCGTCGTCGATTTGTTCACTCGACTAGTGTCGCACGGGAAATGTTCACCAACGAACGCTCTCGTGTTCACCGAGAGTACGACAAAGTATTATATTTTACGTTGGATCGTGCAAGAGGAAAAAAAATGAGAAAAGTGTCAAGCCTTCGTCAGAGAGACACGGAGCGCCGTCTGCAGTGGAAAATCCTAACCTTACTCGTGCCTCGCGCAACACTATACACATCTATACACGCACATCGCGTAACATCACTTGTGTGTATATATATATGTATACGTCAGAGAAGCAGTGAATTTTACCAAGCAGCGTACAGAACTCGAGAATATGCGTATTTACGATTGCGAGCGAAGCTGTGCGTGGAGGGTGCAGCGTGTAAAATGAAAGTAAACTTTCGTTCACCGGAGACGTGAATGATTTGGCTTTTTCGTGGATGAAGAAACTTGCGTAAAGCTCTCGGAATGCGAGACGTAAAATATTACCCAAAGACCATTTGGCACATCAACACCGGAAAAGGAGGAGAAACCCAAACGTTCGATATACGATTGCTGCGCCACTTCCGGCCGCGCTTGCGCATCATGCGAGCGCGCCACTGTCGAACGTGCGCGCGCACCCGCACCTACGAGTACGCGAATGCGTGGGAAATTCAAACTTTTTCATCGTACAAACGAATATCCCTGGATCGTTCTCACGTTTTTCAAAAACTGTGCCCGACGATAAAAAGAGATCGCTCGACCAAACATGAATTTTTGTTCACGAACGTTGCCGCCCGATTTTTTGTAAACATTTTTTTTAAAACAATTTCCCATGTAAAGTGAAAGGACGGTTTTGGACAAAAAAAGATAAAGAAGTTCGTAACCGAAAACAATCGATATTTTTTTATAGATATATATTTTTATAGATATACGACATTTTCACTGTCGATATATTTTTATAGATGAATACGAAACCTGAAAGGAAGGTAGACAAGCACTTTTTTGGGAAAAGCAATTTTCTTTGTGGAAAAACGACTTTTTTTTTGCCGCGCAACGTAAAATTGAGGTAAAGCCACGTAATCGAAGAAAAAAACAATCAACTACAAGGAAAAAATACTTTCAAACCGTCGCAATTTCGAAATATCGAGCACGATGTTTACGAAAATGTCTAATGTCCATAAAACGCAACATTAGAGATGTAAAGAAAAAGCAAAAAAGGGAAATTAATTCCACATCGACAGGCGATACAGCTTGAAAGCTTGCATTGTTATTTATCATTCAATGATTGCGCCCCTCGATAGAAAGTAGATGTATATTGATTGGATGTCGTGATCTTCGTACCGGACGTCTCTTGTCGCACGTAAAGTTAAAAGTAAAGGGGGCCTCTTGCCACGTACACGTGACGGGAGGGGAGTCAAAGGAAAATGCGTCTACTAACTTGAACGGTTTTACTTTACCACACCCGGGGTGGGGGGAGACGGGTGGGCAGTCTCGCGATTGAGTTATTCGTCGGTATCGGCCGCTGGTGTTTTGTCGCTCGCGGACGAGGTCGCGTCCTTGTCGGCGGCCTCCTTGTTCTTAGATCTCGCGTCCGGTACCCAGAGGCCGCTGTCGACGCATCGCTTCATGTGGTACTTCGCCTCCTCCTCGGGCATCTCGTCTATCGTACGTTGCAACAGCGGAATGTCCTGCGACTCGAAGCACTTTTGCAGCGCCTGTAATGTTAAAAAAAAATGTATTAAATAACTTACCAATATTTGTTGTTTAATTCGCTTTATAATTGGTTGCTTCTTTCTTCAGCACGTTAGGCCACAGTAACGGGAACAAAATCATGTGCGAATTTAACAATTTTTTCGTATGATAAAGTGATTCACTCGTAAAATTAATTACACATCTATTTAGTATGAATATCAAGCTGTTAGAAAATATATTTTTTTTTCGACGTACAAAATGGCCGTCTACTCGAAACTTCTCGAAACAACTTTTTTCCAATTGCCGTGACAAATAACTTCAACAATTTTCACTCGATTCACTTCAAATTTAAAAGTTATGTTACTAATTTCATTTGGCAGAGAAGTACGTATCGAATTTCTGAATAATCGAAAACTTTACATTGTATGAGCAGTTTATGAGCAGTTATAACGAAATTTTGAACGGAAAACTCATTTCTTAAGTTCAAATACAATTATAATACAAATACTTAAGTTTAACTTATTAACAAATACTTAAGTTTAGCTTATTAACAAATACTTAAGTTCCTACAACTTTTGAATAAAACAATATTTTTTAAATTCCGTACGTGCTTCTCTAGGTATTCTAATGTAGATTGACGAGAATTTTTGTTTTTTGTTCTAGGTAAAAAGTTGTGGATGCTAAAAGTCACACCGCGGAGCGCCTAAAAAAAAAGATATCAAAAGAAAATATTAGTAGTCGGCCATTTTGTACATCGGAAGAAAAAAATTCTAACAACTTGATATTCATACTAAATAGATGGCTAAAATTTGGTCTACAATCCGACGTGAATCGTCAAATTAAAAAAATAAAAAAAAACTCCCGTAATCGAAGTGGCGATGAGAAATTCTCGGGCCGATTCTCACCTCGGGAAGGCTCTCGAATACCTCGACGGGGTCGAGGCCACCGGGCCCGAGGCGTGCGAGGCGTTCCTCCTCCTCGGCCTCCTTAAGCGCCTCGGCTATTTTCTCAGCGGCTCGCTTGCGTATCCGATCCTTGAAGGCGGCGAGCTCGTCGTCGAAGGACTTTTTGTACTCGACCTCCGCTATTTGTATGCGACTGAAGAACGAACCGACGCACGCGCGCGGATCGACGTCCAGTTGCTTCGACAACTCGAGGATGTATTGCATGCAGATGCACTGATGCGCCACGTGCTCCATCAGGTCGGTTTTCTGAAATTTTTTCAACTCGTGAGATATCTCGTTCTCGTCGTCTGCATAAGCTTGAAATTTCGAAAATACCATTTTTTCTCGCGATTTTGTGAAAATTGAGAAATTTGCGCGTTTGTAACGATTTTTTCCTTTTTTCCTTTGCATCTTTCTCAAATACTACGGTTTATGCAACAGTGTAAATCTTATCTCAAAATCTATTCACCCAATTTACTTCAAATTCGCACAGAGCACAATTTATATCATTATCTATCGTATAGCCCGATGATTGTTTTCAGCCATTTGCTAATAAGAAAAACAACAAATTCAATTTTTTTTCGTCGTAAATCGATCTTTTATTTCGAAGCTTGTCATTTTGGTAATTTTTAAAATTTGAAAAAGTATCCGACAACACGAAAATTCGATTATTATAGTGAAAATACTTTTAAAAGAAATGATTTTTTTTTTAATCTGTCATTTGAGACGAGCATCGTTGCCAGCACCGTCTACACCGATTAGCCATGCAGCAACAGCGGCATTTTCTTTGAATAATAATAACGCCATTGGTCATCAACATTTAAATGTCTATGTATGGATATCTATTAAAGTCTATGTACTAGGTGCGCAACTAAGTTCCCGGGTTTCACACATGGATGGCGCTACCGACACATGTAGTCGGCACACAGGTCTGAAATTGGGTGTCTTTATAGCTCGAACATCTGTTAAGAATATCCAGTCGTAATATAAACAAATATCGCGACGAAACGACCTTTTTTCTAACATCGAAAATGTCAATGTTTGTGCCAAGTAAACAGCATTTGCTTTTCTGTTTCAACCTAAAAAAAACAGCAGCTGAAGCACGTCGGTTATTTGAGGAGGCCAACGACAAACATATACCATAAAAAACAACGTGTGAAGATTGGTTCAAGTGGTTCAGAAATTGCGATTTTGAGACTGGGCACAAGGAGCGCTCGGGAAGTCAGCAAGCATTTCCGGACGCCGATCTGCAAGTGTTATTGGATGAAGATGACACTCAAACAGAAGATCAACTTGCAGAGGCATTAAATGTGACTCGGCAATGTATTTCGAAACGTTTGCATGCCATGGGAAAAATTCATAAGGAAGGAAAGTGGGTGCCGCATGAGTTGACTGAGAGACAAATGGAAAATCGAAGAGCTGCTTCCGAAATTTTGCTTCGACGACAGAACAGAAAGAGTTTCCTGCATCGAATTGTTACTGGCGATGAGAAATGGCTATATTTCGAGAATCCCAAACGCAGAAAATCGTGACTTTCACTTGGCGAAGCGTCAACATCGATGGCACGGTCAAATCGCTTCGGAAAAAAGACAATGCTCTGCGTTTGGTGGGACCAGAAAGGAATCGTGTACTATGAGCTGCTGAAACTGGGCAAAACTGACAATGGGCATTGCTACCGACAACAACTAATCAATTTGAACCAAGCATTGTTCGAAAAAAAGCCAGAATGGGACACGAGACACGAATGTGTGATATTGCAGCACGACAACGCACCGTGCCATCACAGTTCCATCATCCAGGACACCATAAAAACACTGAAATGGGATCTGCTACCGCACCCGTCGTATTCGCCAGACCTGGCCCCTTCAGACTATCACTTGTTCCGGTCGATGGCGCATGGCTTGGGTGGGCTACACTTGGCCAATTCCGATCCAGTACAAAATGGGTTGGACGAATGGTTTCAATCCAAAGACGCGTCTTTTTATCGTCGCGGTACTTATGTATTACCAGAGAGATGGCAAAAATGTGTAAATAGCGAGGGACAGTACTTCGAATGAACCATATTTGTATTTGTCTTGAAATTTTCGATTTTTTATTGGTAAAAATAACCCGGAAACATAGTTTCGCACCTAGTATGAATTGTGTGTAAAATGCTGAGCGTGTCATTCGAATACTCCGGTCAGAAAAGAATCGACTACTCACTTCTTCCATTTCGAGATTGATGCACCAGATGACCAAATAATTCGCGGTGTTTTCGGACACCAATTGATGATTGTCCTGGAGGAACTTTTTGCTGTCGTCGTAGCGTCGCAACATGCCGAACTCCTTGAGCTTCTTTTCGTTCTCCTTGACAAAGTCCTTCATCCTCTTCTCCCTCACATCGTCGGGCAACTCGTTCTCGTTCTCGCGTCTAGCGGGCTTGGCGTTTATAACGGTCTTGGTGAAGCCCGGCTGAGCGATAGTATCGACGTTCCACGGCCTCAGTTTCTCCTTCTTCTTCAGCTCCTCCTCCTTATCCGTGATCTTACGCTGCTCCATCTCGAGCTCTTGTATCGCTTTCTTCAGGCTCGCCAATTGGTCCGCGTCGCACGGCACTCTCTTGCTCTTCTCCTCCAGCGCCGCCAACTCGCCTTTTCGCTCCTTCAGCTTTCGCTCAGTCCTGCAACGTTTCGTACGCGCCAAAAATTACAGTAATGTCCAAGAAATCGTTGAGCACTGAGAGCTAGTCTCTCGAACTTCAAGATACCCACTCCGTCTTCAATTGTTGGAATTCCTTTTGCTCTTTCTCCTGCTCCTCCATCCTCTCGATACGAGCCTGGTGCCGCCATCTGAACAGCGAAGGCGTGTCGATGTTAGGATGAGTGTCGTCTTCGTCATCCGAAATCTGCGTGTCAAAATTCGTAAAAACCTTGGATAACGTCGAATTGCAAATGCGGCAAACAAGATGAAATTCGATTGATAAAAACGGAAACCTATTAGCTTAATTTCAATCGAAAAGACTTTTTCTGATGAGAATTACGTTTTAAAGAAGTCCATTTCGAACAATTTTGTCAAGGATAAATTCGAAATTAAAGACATCCGAGAAATTCCAGAGTTCGACGGGAAGAGAGGTTATGTTTGATGAAAATCGTAAAATAAAAACGAAAGAAAAACGTTTCGAAGTATCGCATCGAGAAAATTACGCTGAAAAAAACCGTCGAGGACACTTTCGTCCGCGCAAATTTTTTAAAAAATACTCTTATAGAAATTGAGTATAAATTCGTTCGCAACCTTGTATCTTGAAAATTACGTTTAATAATTTCAATTTCGAAAGGAAAATAACTCGAGTGATAATTTCGACGATAAAGAAGTGGGGTTACGTTCGGTAATAATTGCAAAATAAAAACAAAGGTAAAAAGCACGAGTCTCGAAATGTTCGTGAAATGATTTCGTGCGCATTTCTGTAGAAATTAGACGTTTCGCAAAATATCGGGGAACTGAGACGAGGGCGCGAAAAGTTCTGGAAGTGATATATAGTAGGGAAAAACTCTGGAAACCGACACAACTCGAAGATTCACGGTCAACCTCACCTCTATGTCCTTCCACTTGCTGTAGTCGACCATTTTATCGAGGGTTCGTAAGTTCGTAATTCAGCGCAATACCGATCAAAATGAATAATTAACGAAAAGGAGAGTGCACCTTCTCAGGACAACGCGAAATTTTTGTTTCACTAAAGATTTTTTTCACGGATACTATATCGCTCGCACAATTATCAAGTGACGACTTTCGTTTAGTTTCGGCGACCGATCGGGGCGTCGTTATGCGCCGGTGGGAGGAGTGGTCGGATCGATATTTCGATTCATCGATTAATCGCTCGTCATCAGCTTTATTTCGATAAATATTGTATTTTTTTCCTCCACTGGTCATGGTATTCGAAAGAGCAGTTGGCTGTAGAGACCGAAGGCGTTAGTTCCGACTAGTGCCGCGTGCGTCGCTACACACTGGCGAGACAGCACCGCGGTTGTCTCGCTCGCACACTGCTCCGTGGTTGTCTCTCTCGCACGCGATCGTAGCGCCCGTGCTCAATAGGAGTAACAATCCGCCACCCGGCGCTCCAAAAAATGAGCGAAGGCTGCTAAATGCACGAAGCTCAGTAGAGGTACAACTCTGCGTTGGTCGGTAAGTTCATGCTTTTACCGCACCTGAGCCACCTGAGTCCAGTGCCGGCGTGTCCAGTGTGTTATCGTAAAAATTCTTCCGTCGCTCGTTCTCCGTCACTAAAGGTCTCAGCTCGTTTATATACGACCAAATAAAACGCACTATTTTTCCACAATCGCACGTTTCGACCTTTTCCGTCCAGACAAGTATACAAATTAATAAACGTACCGTATCACCGGGATCCTCGTACCTTCGAGACACCAAGCGTTATTGTGCATCGATCAGGTACTCCGAGAATTGCACTCTGCACCGGTTCTTCAACATTGTTCCAAAATGTTTTTCAAAAAAACGTAAAAATCGATGTTTTCGTTGAAATTTAAAAAAAAATCTCCAGCGAGGATCATATCTTTCGATTATTCAGGCCGCTTTTTAGGTTATGTCGCTGCGATCGTGATTTGGCATAAAGAGAGGACCGAAAAAATGCGCGCGTGTGAAATTGAACGTGACGAATGATTTTCAGAAGCGTCCGCGTGTGAAGCATGGCGGTGAAAGGGCTCGTCGCTTCGATCATTCGGTTTCTGACACAGCAGCTGGAGGAGGGCGACATAACGGCGGACTCGCGCGAGAGTCTCGAAGTCGCTATACAATGCCTGGAGAGCGCCTACAATGTACAGGCATCCGACGCGCCACCCGACTTGGATCTCTACCGAACTTACAGCGCAGCGGCGGAGAACTCCAGGCCGGTGGTCAAGCGTGAACCCACTGCGGAGGAGGAAGCTGAGGCTGAGAGGCTCAAAACAGAGGGCAACAACTTCATGAAGGAGGAAAAGCCTCATGAGGCTCTCCTGAGTTACACAAAGTACGTCAGACGAGGAGGACTTTTTTCCATGGCCGCTCGATCTTTTTCACACGCGTTTGTGCGCACAGGCGTGTAGAGAAACTTTTACAGGGGTGGCGGTTATGAAGGCTTGGCAAATGAATCCACATGGGAGAACGAGTCAGTTGGGGAAAATAGCTCGCGAGCATTCGATCGTTCAGTTTTATTCGTATCTCGCGATTAGATGGCCACAGGAGCAAAAAGCGTAACACGTTCCGGCGATGGCGAGAATTAAAATAGTATTGGAAACAAAGAACAATGCTTTGCGAAGGTTTCAATCAGAATTTTCTGGTTTGCGGCAGCGATTTTATCAAGGCCGACAGTCCGAAAACAGTGAAATCCGTGATAATTCGCGCCGAAATAAATTATTGCTCAGAGCGTATGTAACGGGACACTATGAAAATAGAATTGACTGGGGGATGCGCCGAATACTGTTGTGGGTGCAAGACACCGAAACAAACCCAATGTTTGTTTGGTGTTGTTTGGGGAACTCATTTGACCTTGTAACTCCGAGGTCATTGACACCAGAGATAAATTACCAAAACAAAAGTTACTCCTCTCGAGGCCCGCTTCCCGATGACACCATAAATAGTCGGGGTTAATTAGGGTCGCCAGGGTAGTGTCCCGTTACGTCAAACCCAAACGATTTGCAAGTTTATCGTCTATCGTGAAATTGTAGCTACAAATTTGCTACCTTCCTATAGATTTTACACGTTACGTTGACGCGTCAAATGTTTTCTCCCGGTCTATCAATACTCGTTTGGGTTTGTTTGGGTCATTCGGGAATATCCTACTTTCATATACACGCGTAAAACGTGAAATTTTTCGTCCCGGTCAATCGTGTGTTCATCTTGGTTTGTTTTTTCGCAAATTAAACGGCTCCGAACCGCCGAATTTTGTTGGCGGCAATCGCAAAAGATAAACTAACTGAGAATTCAGGGCGTTGCTTGTTGATGCAGAGCGATAGAATTGGACGGTTCGAAGGCGGTGTACTACTGCAACCGGGCGGCGGTGCACAGCAAAATGGGCAACCACCAATCGGCGGTGAAAGACGCGACGACGGCGCTCTCGATCGATCCCTCGTACAGCAAAGCGTACGCTCGCATGGGCCTCGCCTACAGCAGCCTCGAGAAGTACAAGGAGGCGAAGGAGTGCTATCAGAAGGCGAGCGAGATGGAGCCCGAGAACGAGTGCTATAAGAAGAACATACAATTGGCTGAGGAGAAGTTGGCCCAGCAGGGCGTGAGTAACATGGGCCTGTGCGGCGGTGGCGGAGTCGGCGGTGGTGCCGGCCTCGGCAATATGGATCTCAGCTCGATCATCGGTAATCCGACTTTTGTCAATATGGCGAGACAGATGTTCACCGACCCGGGGATGCGCAACATGATGAGCTTTCTCACGAGCGGCGACGTCGAGCAGGGCGCTCGTATGGAGGCACTTATCGAAGCGTTAGTAATTTAAAAAAAAAAGCACCTGCCATCGCATCTGGAATTTTTCGCAACTAAAAGATTAATCTGAAAAAAAATATTTTTAATAAAAAAAATGCTTTTTCGACAGGGGGCATCGTTTAGTGGACGAGATCCAAACGACCAATCCGGAGCTCCTCGAGTCCCTGAGACGTCAGATGCGCGGTCCGAACGATCCCGAGCCACCGCAAAACAATTGAACTCCCATCGTGCGGAGGACAATCTCGCCGATCCTGCTGACGAACACGCTGCAGTCGACGCGCGAGAGAGAGAGAGAGAGAGAGAGAGAGAGAGAGAGAAAGAGAGAGAGAAAAAAATGATCGCGAGAGTGCTACCGGGAGAGAGAGCCTCTCGCGGAAGTAAACGACGAAGCGCGAAAATTCAGTACGTTTCTGAGAAAGCTGCTCTAGACAATGCTAGGATATATTATATCGTTATCGTCTACGCGAAGCAAAACTGAAACAAAAGACGCATGCATTCGCCCAATTTAGCAGCGAGAGTTGCGGTTCAAACAAAAATAATACAAGAGAAAAAGAACAATTTCCAATTCTTTTTGTTTTGTTCGATGAAGTTTTCGTGAGGCCCGAACAAACCTGAAAAAAAAAGATTAAAGTTTTGTTCTTTTTTTCCTCGGTCAATTTGCGTATCAAATTCTACTTTTTACTTTTGTCGAATAGTTTTCACAGTTCGCAAGACCCGAACAAAATCCACGTTCGTTTAAATTTCCACTTTTTATTTTTCGCCGTTCCCGAAGACCCGAGCCTAAACCAAAAATACTTTCGTTCGAATGGTCATTGGTTTTTTAAATCGAACAATTTCCGTTGTTTGAGTTTGTTCGGGTCCCCCGGAAAATACGAACAAGAGAAAAATGGCGCTCGTTCTCCCGAAAAAAACGATCCATTCCCGACGTTTGGGTTCGTTCTGGTCGCCCGCGAAACTCGAACAAAATAAAAACGCCGCTCGTTCTCCCGATTTTTCAAAATTGGTAAAAATCGCTGCGTTTGTTCAGGCCGACCGAGAAATCTGAACAAACGGAAAAGCACGCTCGTTCGCCCGTTTTTTTTTCGTCGAACTATTTTCGCTGTTTGGGTTTGTTCAGGTTACTTGCGAAACCGGAAGAAAAAAGCTGGCCGATTTTTTAAAATCGAACAATATTAGCTGTGCAAAGATCTGTCGTCTTTTTTCGTCGTATCTCCCGAGTGACGGCAATTATTCCGTTGTTTCGATATTCCCTCGCCATTGTGACGTTCGAATAACTCCTATAATTATAAATACAAGCCAGCGCAAACACACACACACACATGGTATAAAACAAAATGTATCTAATTGCAAGAATTCATCAAACCGCGTGTCGTCCGATTATCGAACGCGGTACGAAATTCGACGCTATATCTTCCGCAATAAAGGTTGAAAAACAACAGAAAAGGTAGTTGAAAAGAAAAGAAGGTCTCTAGGTCCCAATGATGAACCCAAAGAAACCCAAACAATTGTGTGCGCGCGACATTTTTTTACCCTGTTTGCCTTGTTTCGCTATGTGCAGTATTACGTAACACGGGAGTGGATAAAAGAATTGTGGATGAGAATCAGTTTGTTGCGAATGATCTCATACGTCGGTAACGCGAAGCCAAGTAATTTTTACAGGGAAACGAGCTAATGAATCATCGGTGCGGAACAATTGAGAGAGAGGAAGAGTGGGTGTGTGTGTGTGTGATCGTTGATTTGATCTTTCGTGACCTCCGACCTTGGAACAAGCTAAACCTCCGATAAAAATGTAACCGGATTCGTACGGAAATCGTTGAATTTGCCGTTGGGGAATAATCAAGATGATTTTAGCGTGATACAAAACGATTGGAAATTACTTGAAACGCTAAAGGAATGGAGTTGAAGTTGGAGCGGGAAATCTGAATTATCGACTGTAGATAAAACAGAAATCTGCCTGCAGCGTACGAAAGCGGTCTTCGGAGTTTTTTTTCACCGTAATAAGCTATTTGCATGTGAGCCCGGCTCAACTATCGGGACAAGTGGCGTCGCGATTATGCGGGAATCTGTGATACCGACAGTAAGTACAACAGATTTCGACAGCGAAAATTGTGGCGATGCCAAAGGGGAGCGTGTACATCTCCCTACTAATCTGTTTCTAGGCCAACGGATTAGTCGTTTTCACCGCAGCGACGTCCGCGCACTGCTCCCATACCGAGCGGTCTCGCAAAGTTGACGCGGCGCGTAGCGCTGCCGCCTCTCGCCGCCGGAGGGACTTGACCCCACCGTTTCTCAGGAAGCTCCGTCACCCGTTTTCCTCGCGAAATACTGTTTTCCTGTCACCCGTGCTTTGACGCGGTAAGAATATTTCAAAAAATAAATATCCCGTAGACTTTTTAGCCTCTCGCTTGACTCTCATGAGTCGTCCTGACGCGCGCAGGGCTATTAATCCATTTCTACGATATCATGAAAAATAAATGGCGTTGGTGGACGACAAGGTTTCGTTCATGAAGAATAGAGGTAAGGAGCCCGAACGCTGTACTGTGGACGCGGGCTATGGAATCAGCGAAAATTGTTACGGAAATATCCGCTGGCGCTGCTGTACTCGGGATAGGATACGACAGAGATGGAATGAGAAAAGAGAGAGCGATAGAAGAGAATATTCAAAGCGCAGTTATGCACGCAAGACAGATGGAAAAAATAATAAATTTATTCGTTCGTCGATTAATTCTGTTATCGTGCATTTGTTAATTAAATTATATACATAGGCAATTATTATATACCCCATTGAGCGGAACTCGCTCCAAACCCCATTTAACGCAAACTCACACTCGTCAGAAAAAGATTTTTCGTCCTTGTGGTATAATGTACTATTGGTATAAAAAATATATTATAAATATTATTTCAACGTTAAAGAAAAAGTAAAAACAAAAATTAAAAATAAATAACATCAGTATTAGAAACAATATATACTTTTATAGAAATTTTGGAATTATTATGAATATTAATAAGCGTAATAATGATCATCATACGACTATACAAAATTATTTAATATAAACAACGAAAAATTCGTAAAATATTTTTTAAACTTCAATTGGAACGTAAAGAATAATCTTCGTTAAAAGCCGAAGAGCCTGTTCTTCGTCGTTCCATAAGGCTCGAGCACCGAAGACATTATCCAGCTCGATTGACGGAACGTGTGTGTTCGAGGAGCGAAACAAAAAATGAATTTGATATAAAAAAAAGAAACAAAAATTCCTGTCCTCGACTGCTGTTTGCCGTACTCGATTAACCGCAGGCAGAGCACGTGGCGCGAGACGAAAACTAGAGACCTGAAGAAGAAGGTGGGGGGAGGGAACGTGCTAAAAATTTTTTTTTATTTTTTTACCAAGTCGGATTTTTTCTCACTGCCCGCGAGAGGATCGTAAATTCTTCAGTGCAAAGTAAAACTACGAGAAATTATATCAGCTGCTCTCATTCTGCGAGAGAAGACGATGGAGAATTTAAAAAAGAAACGGGCAAGAGGATACGTCGTCCTTTGGAGCGGCCACTACGACCTCGCGCACAAGGGACACGCGATGATTTATCGGCTCATTATTTCCACGGAAGCTCGATTCCTCATTTGTTTCGACAGCTTTCCTTTTTTTCTCCCCTCTTCCTCTCGACCCAACTCGACAAATCGCTCGGACCATTTTTTCCCACAATACCATACTCGAAAAGTGTTGCAATTATGTTTTTCTTTTTTTTGTTTTCAATGCATTTTCATCGAAATTAAATAATCGCTAATTGTTTTTGCATTGTTTCTTGTTATCAAAAAGTAGCAGCCCATTGATGGGCGAAAAATATTTTTCTGGCACTTCAGTCTCGTGGAGTTATTGAACTTTTTTCAGCTGTTGAATCAACAATTTATTCTCAATTCAATTGTTGTTGGTTTTTTTGAATTTTTTTTTCATTGGAGGCTTATCGCGGCTTGTCAAGGACGCGCTCACATGTCCCGTAAAACACACACATACGTGAAATATTAAACGAAAAACGAATAATCCGCGAGTTCTCGCGTCGAGGGCGAAGATCCGCAGGTGCGATTTTAAGGATATCTCGAAGGCTGTCCACACGTTTTTTCTCTCCCTCTCCCTCCTCCTCCTCCTCTCATTCTTATTCCCTCAACCTCTTTCGCGATCTCTTTGCATGCCCGGAAATGAAAAATTCGCGGTCCAGTCGTGCGGCCGAAAATTGTGCCAGCGTAAATCACGTCGGAGCCTAAAGTAGCTCATAGAACAATTCTGCTTTTTTTTCAAACGAAACCCAAGGAAATCGAGAAAAATGTCCGAATTTATAAATTGAAAGAATTTTTATATTGAGAGATAAAGTATTATCAATGAAAAATGAAGAATTAAATTAATGATAAAATTGAAAGACATTTTCCCTTCATTTTCAATAAATACAACACTTACCTTCGTCGAAGTAAGAAAATCGTGACAGGTCGTAGGCACTTGATGTACGACAGCGTCGTTGCAAATAGCTACGGATCCATGAGAAGGTCCGGCTAACTGGTCGCAGGGAACATTCTGTTCCGGTTGACCACCGTTTTCCTGTCGAAATAAAAAATAATTGATTATTATATTTATCTCAATGTAATAATGGACAATCTATGTCCAATTGTTCGAGGGGATAGCAACATACGATATCAACGAATTGACTCAAGTAATAAAGAGTAAAGACAACAGAGGAAATTGAAGAGGGGTAGCAGATAAGAATATTCCGCATATAAAAATTGAAGACCGCAAGAAAAAGATGAACTTTTGATAAATTATACTGTTGAACCGAGCTACAAACAATTAGCAAACACAGCTGCAGGTTAGCTGAGTTCATTCGAAGAAAAGAGGGTATTATAGAAAAGTCAAGCGGGGCAGGAAAAGAATAGAGAAAAAAGAAAAAAAAAGTTGAGAAGTGGCGGAGAAACTCATTCGGAAAGTCATGCCCCTGTAGTGCTGAATGTTTTTATGCATTTCACACAAAAAATTACTATAATTATTACAATCCTTACCTTGTTATGGACTGCGATGGGCATAGCATCAGCGATGAGGGTATGACGAAGATGAGGAATTACCTCGATCGTACCATCAGGCATTTTGATGCGGTCTTCTTTTATTATCGAGTCATTGGAAAAGTGAAGCTCGCACACGAAATCAGTGTGGGAGAGAGACTCCCCGATAGCTCTGCTCCATCGTTGTACCATATTCTACAAGAAACAGGAAAAAAACAACGCGGGTTGAAATTTCATATACACGCTAAATCATTGAGCAAATTTTTTTTCCTATAGGCAATAAGTGGCATGCAATTACTTCAGATTTCGTCAACAAATTACGCGCTCTATGCGTCATTTAACAAAAAGAAAACATTTTAACAGGCGATTTACCTTTGGAACCTTGAAGACGGACAACTGTCGTACTCCTAAGCGCTTGCACTTTGCTCTGCTGGCGTCTCGCCCAGTTTGACACCCTGGGTACGAACAGTATTTCGCCATTGTGCACTGCAACAAGAAAGGAACCCAAAATAAAATTTGTAATTACATATTATGACAATAATACGAATTCTAACCTCACTTTCATGCTCGAGAAATGTATTTAATCAACCGATGAATTACAATTATAATATAATACAGAAAATGGTTTAAAAATACCGTTTTCTTACCTGCTTTTATACAATGCGGGGCAATCACTCACTGCACTCCACAACACTGATTTTTACTGCAATTAAAAAATCCTTATTACAATTTCGCATTCACAGACGAACAGCCACGAATGATATATAAATATTATAACCAAGAATTCTCCAGTTTATATATACGCTCACTTCATAGCGTCACCGATGTCATACCTCACATCCTTCCCTCTCGGCACTAGCGCTTGATGTGGCTGAATTTCGAACCACAACTTTTCGTCACTTTCAGGGTCCACGTTTGGGGTGCTTTGAGCATACGCGTTCGGGCTCCTTACCTCTATTCTTCATGAACGAAACCATTCGCGTTCGGGCTCCTTACCTCTATTCTTCATGGTTTCGTTGCTTGCTGTTGCCCGTTCGTTCGATACCTTTGCAACTCGAGATTGTCTTCTGTTTCTTCATTTTCGTTTGCTTTCACTCGTCGACTCTGCTCAAATTTAACATTTTCCAAGACTTTTTTCCCCGCCTCAATAAGATGCTCGTCAAGATGGAAAAAAAAATTGTCTCTACGAATTATCGGACACCCGTTGGCTTTCGCAGTTTCAAGTCCCGATCGCCTGCAGGCACGATTTTGCACGCGTACTCTGTGGGCAGCTTTTCGAGCATGACGGACGAGCCGCCAAGGAGCCCGGCCGATGCCTCCTATGCGACCTCGACGTCGGAGCGACCAGTCGCAACGGTGTACGCATTTTCGGCGAAAACGCGGACAAATCGCTCGCACGCTCCGTACGCTCCGTACTCGAGAAGGACAGCACGGAGGAGACAGCCCACTCGGTGCTTTTGTGCAAAAAAAGCTACAAATTATTTACCGAGGTGAGTAGCGTTGCTTTTTGCCCCTTCCGTTTCCTCGCTGGAATATATGCCCGGTGAAATTTCTCCAAAGTCTAATCGCTCCAGCGCAATTTGCCGAGCTGAGGACTACATTGGCAGAGATCCGCCTGGAGATCTACACGAACTGCGTGAGGACATTGAAGAGAATGACGCCGGACGTCTAGGATGAGTACAACGATCACGACTACGTGGATCATTCGGACGCTCAGATGGAATCTCCGGACGACAAGTACGGGGAAAAGGAGGCGAAGTACGAGGCCGAGAAGAACGCTGCAAGCCCTGAAGTCATAAGGAGGAGAGCTATTTCTTAGCATCACTTATTCCATTTTCGTTGTTGTACCAATGCATCCGTCATGCCAACAGTATATGACAGACAACTTGGACAAAGTGCCGATCGAGATTATCGAGTACATCCACGAGGATGATATAGTAATCAAGCTGGAGACGTTGGCGCGATTGGAAGCCACGGAGCAAGACGAGGAACTCAACGATAGCGAGGATAGCGTCGGACAATCAGGCGCTTCCAAGACTTGCGTGAAATTAGAGGATTCCGAGTATTCAATCGTGACGCGCGATGGCACGGAATACTCGTGTCTGTTCTGTTCGAGTGACGACAAGTGCGTCGTCAGTGACACGAGGCTCATCGTCTCGCACGTTAAGGGAGTGCACGATTCGCTGCTCTACATATACGACATATGCGGCACAGACTTCTAGAAGAGAAACGAATTGTCTATTCACATGGACGATCACGTGGCCAAGGAAGAGGGCGACTTTCAGTGCGAGATTTGCAACAGGATATTCAGCCATTTGCGTCTCTTCAGGATCCACAAACGCATACATTATCCCCAAGTGAAGTGGTGGCCTTGCGAGACCTGTGGCAAACATTACAGGTACTTCCCTTTACGTCTTATTCTCCAATCGCATCGTATCTGTTGTTTCTCAACGTGTGCAACCAATTCCAATTGTATAAATTCCAATTATGCTCCATGTCGCAACTCGAAGAATCTCCTCGAGGAGCACATAAACATGCACACGGACATGAGGCACGTATGCGAGAATTGCGGCAAAGACTTCGCCTCCAAGTACACGTACAAGGCACACGCGAAGACTCACGAGGTCCGACCACGGCCGTTCGAGTGCAGCCAGTGCAACAAGTCCTTCCTCAGCCAACAAAATCTCAATCAGCACGAGAGAACGCACAACGGTGTTAAAGAATACGTCTGCCATCAGTGCGGTTAGTATCGCAGCTTGTAACAAAATTGGAGCGACGGAGCTGGATTCGGGATTTTTCGTCTCTGACAAGAAATGTTCTAATTGCGCGCACACGCACACACTACATATAATATAATATATATATTATAGCGGTAGCGTGCTATAACCATCGAAAAAAAAATCACGAAAATCAGCTATTTTTCTTAGCTGATATATATATATATATATATATATATATATATATATATATATATATATATATATATATATATATATATTGATAGCTGATAGAATAGCTAATATATATATATATATATATATTAGCTAAGAAAAATAGCTGATTTTCGTAATTTTTTTTTCGATGGTTATAGCACGCTAACCAGTCTGAGTTTTTAATGTCAAATCAAAGCACCCATGAAGAACAGCAAATACATTTTTGAACGTTTGTTTTATTTATTTAAACGTTTTTTTTACGGTTGAAAATGTCATCCACGAGAAGGAGTCCTCACGGTGGACGCGGCTGTGGCCGTAAATGTCTGAAACAAAATTTGTAAAAACATTATTAATTAGTATAAACGCCGCTGTCTTGCTATGGCGTTTATTCAAAATTAAAATCGACAAAATGGCGGCGGTTTGAAAAAAAAAAACGTATCGAATTAAGCCTATTTTTCGACACTTTTTCGTTAAAAAAAATATGAGATTAAAAAAAAGCTTCCATAGCAACATAACGAATGGCGTGAAGAGTGGTGTGTTAAAATTTGGGACGGATAGGTTGAAAACTATTTCTTTGAGAGTGTAGACCGTGCCAGATGCCACACAGCTGGTCGAATCCCTTTTTCTGACAAAAGCTGTAGCAACCGGAATAATTCGGATTTTGCTAAAAAAATTAAACAGCATGTTTATAACCGTCTAAACTATCGGATAATTTGAAAATGTCACACTGTGATGATCCCTTCAACAATTTTCAGGGATTTTTTTAACCAAGAAACAATTTGTCTACATTTATTAAACTTTGATAGTATTTTTAAGTATACGAAACAGTTTTTCAAAATTCATATACAGTAGAACCTCGATTATCCGAACCTCGATCATCCAAACCCTCATTTATCCGAACCTCGATCATCTGAACCCTCAATTATCCGAACGATGACTTAGTTCATCCGAACGCTCTGTTATCCGAACATTGGCGCGAAAGATACATTGTTGCCCGCTGCCACCGCCGTGAGCAACAATGAGCAACCCAACGCAACTTTTCCTTCTCAAACGCCTGCGAGACTTAGTCGCTCAAAAAGTTACAGCCGTACAGACTTAGCCGCGTTACAGCCGTTCGTCAATTAAAAATGGACGATTTTATAAATAAATAAAAATATTAAAAAAAAAGCATTCGACTTTTGTCAGGTGTTTCAAATACATATACATACATACACACACTCGCGCGCGCGCGCGTGTGTTTGTGTCAGAGAAAAATGATTTTCATCCCGTTAAAAATCCTCACTAAGAAAGTAAACATGAAACGAATTTCCAATATCGCGGACCACTTGTGTATTTTGAAAACTACGCATCAGATAATAAAAAAATTTCGGTAATTCTTTAGATAAGTCACTTTTCCGAAAAATGAGCGTCATTTTTTTGTTGCTATTTTCTCATTTATTGGGTTATAAATGATGATATTCAGTCGGGGGATTCACCACCCTGTACAAAAGTTATGGGTTCCGAAATTCGCGAAAACACGGGATAAAATAAGGCATTTTTGAAAATTATGACGCCTATATTGGGCTTGTTTGGGTTTTTGCAAAATACGAAACTATTTTTAACGATGTTCGCTCGTACAATATGTGTTAATGAAAAATCTCAGCTTCTTCCGACTGCATATCATAGCAAAATAAAAAATAGCGACAAAAAATTCCGGAAAAGTCACTTATCTAAAGAATTACCAAAATTCCTAATAGAAATTTAATATATTTTATCAACCCATTGAATTCGGTAAAAAAAATTCCGCTCCAAAAAATATTGAACGTGCATTGTTAAACTTTTTTTGTCGATCGTGCAATTCTTTATATAAACAAAAAAAAATTGACACACATACATATGTATATAAAATTCCCCAAGAATTTTTGTACCAATTAGCAAACAAAAATTGTTTTTTTGCACACACATGCATATGATGTGTGATGGATAGCTTTCATCACTTTCTCATTGCATCGCAAAAAAATGGTCGAATTACCTTCATGTATTTGGCGATAGCGTTCGCCTCTCTGGGGCCGTTGTAATTGCTGACCATGTCGCTCTTGGCGAATATCTTGAGCGTGGGGTAACCGCGGATGGAGTGCTTCTCGCAAGTTTTCCTGCCTGTCTTGATACAGTCGATCTTGGCGAATGTTATGGACGGCTCGTTGCCCTTGAGCAATTCGGCGGCTTCGGCGTACTTAGGCATGAGATGCATGGAGTGGCCACACCTGGATGACATCGGCGAAAGAAAAAGGTCGTTAATCGCAGTTCTCGTAGCGGAAGTTGCCACCCGAAGTGCGTGGGAACCGGAATTGACAGCGAGGAGAGAAAATCGCCGGTTGTGTTTACCAGGGTGCATAAAACATGACGAGGGTGTTCTCATGGCGTTCAAGCTCGGACACGAAATCGTTGTCGTTCCATTCGTAAACGCCGTCCTCGCTCGCAAGGACGCCGCTGATCACGAGGAAGCACAAGATCAAGCTCTTCGACAACATCGCCAGAAGTCTTGGGGACTTTTCGTGGATGAATTTTTTTCGTAACGTGTGTTATGAAAAAAAAAACTCGACTAAACGAGAAGAATAGTGTTGTTCGTGTGCCGTCTCGCGGGTGACTCGAGGAATTCGAGGAGAATCGGGTGGGTGACGGTTGCGAGAGACGTGGCTATTGTGTGTCACCAGGAAGATGCAAGCTACCATATACCGGTAGAAATATGTACGATGATATGAGCGTGTGCATGTATTTGTGCATAATCGTGTGTGGCTATCCTCGCGTCAGCGCTGTCGGCGCAGGATTGGTCGATCCCGAGACCGACACGCCGCGCTCGGTAAAATTTGCGCGTGTCAGCGTCAAGATCTAAGTGCGCTGGTGGTATTCTGCCGTCGGACCGCCGCTATTGTACGGGTGTCGCGGAGCCAGAATGATAAAGTTCGAACGTAGGAGCCTGGAGGATTTGGACGAGGGGTCGAGCGCGGACGACAAGAAGCGCTGCGGTCGGTCTTATCTGATTCTCATACGCTTTACAAGGGGAGTGCCAAGTACTATACAAACGGATTTTGATAGGTCTCAGCTATATTGTGAGGGCACTCCCCCAGAGTACCACGCTAAAGGGATTCTTTCTAATGCGCTGAATCTGCTCACAAAAACACTGCCAAGCGTGATTTCCTCCACGTCCCTCGCAATGGGCGAAGCGATTTCTTCTGAAATATTCGACTTGTTGGCAGCGAGAAAAATAATTCACATGAGGAGCTTATAGGTGTCGACGAGATAAATGAACTGCAAGAGTATGAAGCGGTGAGTATTATTTTTATGAGCGTTTTTTTCTTTAAATTGAAAGTCTAAACAGTCAACAATTCTGTACATTATAGTGCAAGGGTGTAGAAGAAGATGACGAAAAATTCGCGCCAGTGCCAACAGAGTATATTCCTTTGTGGTACAAAGAAACAGCAGTCGTTCTTGCAGCATCTCATCCAAAATGGAGCTCAAAATCATCGCAAGTGCACGGATATTCTCGCTTGAAACATAAGCAATTGCTTTATCGATGGAATGACGACGTCAAAAAAGGGGGAACAAACATCAATAAATGGAACACAATAGATCGGGAAACATACGAACGATTCCTCGAAGCTCGGCAAAACATGGAGCAGGTAATATATTTGATGGTATAGGTGTTTTGCAGAAAAATAGTTATTAAGTCATCAAAGAAAAGTATAAATTATAATAAGCATCAAAAACCCAAGGATCCCATAAGTCCAATATGCAACTAATTACATTTTATTCGTGGCAAGGTGACGAAGAGGACTCTGCAACAGTGGGCGATGAATTCTGCGTTCCCGTTTTTGTCGGATAATTTCCAATTGCTAGCCTGTTGGTGAAACGTTTAAAAAAACATCACGGGATCAGGCAGCGGAAAATCACAAAATGTATCAGCTCGAAAGAGCACGCCACAATGGACGAAGTGTCAGCACCTGCAGAGTTATTCCAGATGCAAACGAGAGTCATCATCCCTGATTTCAACCTGGCTTACGTTATAAACACCGACCAAACGGGATGCCAGTATCAATCCACTTATAATAGATCGCTTGCAGAACAAAGGCCTCGAACTGTTCTTGTTCAAGAAAATGCTTTAAACAAAATCGGCCACTCCTACATGGCGCAGTATGCGTTAACTGCATCAGGAAAAATCTTGCCTTTCGTGTTTTTATGTATGCAGGAACCGTTGGGCAAATTTGGTCCAATCGTTGGAGAAAGAGTTGACGCTGTTGAAAAAAATTCAAAAACGTGATTGTGGCTTGCACAAAATCGGGGAAGTTCACCTAGCAACTGTACGAACAATTATTAAAATCTTTTATTTCGCCGTACGTGGGTGAACGGAAATTACTTTTCATTATCGATTTGTGGGCCGGGCAAACTGACCAGACACTACGATCATATCTTCGTCGACGAAACAAAAGCGTGCACTTGCACTGTTAAAGTTATTCCACCCAAGTGTACCCCACTTTGTCAACCGTGCGACGTTTATTTTTGCCTGACGGTGAAAATATTTATTAAAAAACTACAAAATGCTCCGGAATTGTTGAAAAATAACCGCGAAATCGCGTCACGAGAGGACTCGATACGAATACATTCGTTACTGTTGCATCAGTTCAGCGCGTTAGTATTCATTCCAATGATTAAATACGCCTGGTTTGTGTCGAAATTAATTAATGAAAGACCAATTTTTTAAAATTTAAACGACGTGTTTTCTGGTACCGCTGCTAAAAAATCCGTGCGCCTGTAAATAAGTAGCATTTATTCGATGTGCATGGTGCCGCAATAATCTGTACTTTCAGTGGTTCTATGATAATTATCATCCGGAATTTTGTACACCGTTTGAAGCTAGCGAAAGCGAATAAATGACATCGCGCAATAAATTAAATAATACGCGAATAATGTGTTATAGTTAATTATTTCCTGACCATTTATTCTAGCGTTAATATTGATTTTTTTTTATGTGATCATAAGTTTATTCAAACGAACTACACAGGATCGAATAATAGATTTTACGATGCGTTTGTAAAAATAATTTCATTAGAAAATGACATATGGAATAGAAATGACGTATAGAATTCATTCATAGAAATGACGTGTGCCCGATCAATCATTTTCATAAAAATCACGAACGATTGAGAAAAAAAAAATAAAAAAAATAATAGTCCCGAGCGGGATTCAAACCCCGTACTCTAGGTTGCCAACCGAGCGCCTTGCTGCTGCGCCACACTCATACGCTTGGCGACATACATAATTTACGGGGATAAGAGCAGTGCATGAAACTTTGGCGTTCTTTTTCTCAAAAACCAGGGCGCATTAGAAAGAATCCGTTTAGCGTGGTACTCTGGGGGAGTGCCCTCACAATACAACTGAGACCCATCAAAATCGGATTGTATCATACTTGGTATTCCTCTAGTTTGTTATATACAGTTGGGTGCAAAAGTTTTGGGCCACTCTAATTTTCAAGCATATTGCATTGGAATACGACAGTGGGGAAAAAATTAACGAGTTATGACAATATGTATTCACTTGTATTTGAAAACAATTAATTATATACATAGATATTATCAAATATCCGATTATCCATCACTTTTTATTTAAGGTAGTCCTATCGCCAGGCTTCAATTCATAGGCTCTTCATATTTTTTTCGAGCTTCACTAAATATATTACTAATTGTCTCTATAATTTTAGGGTCGGTTAGCGACCTAATTACAGAGAAAAAAATATAAAAATTGCGTGTTTTTGTGAAGGAATTCCGAGACGACATACAAAAACCCAATTTCGGATCGCTACAAAGGTGTATATAATAGTGGGAATCCGTCAGATTCTTAAAAATAATCGGATTTACATACTTATCATTTGTAGTAATCCAATGCTCTCAGAGAAATTACGTTTATCGACCTAATTTGTATGTAATATCAAGTTTTATTTGAACTTCCGGTATTGGATGTATTACCAGTTGCTACGATAAGGAAGCATGGCAGCAAGGCAACAGCTGACTAGTTCTAACCTCATCGCACTTATTCGAATTTCCACACATTTCATTTTCAACCGCCATATTTCGCCAACACAAATTTTCCACGCTGTTTACCAGCCGTGGCCCAAGTACAATGCGTTATATTTCCAATACCTGACATTGTTCAGCTCGCCTGCTTGAGTAAAACAAAGACGGGGATCGAACCAATGTTGCCAAATATCGAACCTAGAAATACTGCGCGAATCTTTGGAATAACTATTTTCAAAGAACAAATATTACATGGAACAAGGTTCCGTGTTAATATTTGGCAAAAAAAATGTAGTTAATATTTCCGCCGGTAGACTGTGCGGCGATATATCGGTGTGCCGCACACAATGACAGAGGTTCAAGACACGCCTCCAGCGGTTGTCTCTCTCTAGCGTATGCCTGTCGGGCTATAGTGCTGTCCCGCTTGTATTAAGAGGGAATGATACCTCATCGCGGTCGGTATGGTAGAACAATTATCGATTCCCAAAAATCTCGAAAACGACTCTTCAGATCCCGTCGAAACTTTGCCAAACGACGTCAAATAGATAGACGAACAGCTGTCTTCCCCTCAAATTTTCTGAATTTGAGAAAAAAAACTAGATTTGCTTATGATAAGCCAATCTACATTTTTTTTTCTCAAATTCAGAAAATTTGAGGGGAAGACAGCTGTTCGTCTATCCATTTGACGTCATTTGGCAAAGTTTCGACGGGATCTGAAGAGCCGTTTTCGAGATTTTTGGGAATCTATAATTGTTCTACCATACCGACCGCGATGAGCTATCATTCCCTCTTAATGGCCGACTGACCGACCAAGCGTTGGGCGGTTTGGTAGGAGGCAGCGCATCATTTTAACTCACGTTGAGATATTCCTTTCGCGGATGGTCGTATTTTGAGGGGGCACAAGGAGGGCCCTTCTGAATCAGTGGTAAATTATAGTGGCGCTTAGACAAAATAAGTCACAATCAATTAATATACCCAACAATAAACTAGGATAAAAAATTTGCGCAAATTTGGTAGATTTAGAAATTTTTACATTTTTCCTGAAAGGTGGCGGCTACGAAATTTCATCTTTAATATTTTCTTTAAGGTAGTACGTGCGCGAACCTCCTCATTAGAAAAAAAGTTGATTTTTTTTATGCTGTAGAAGAAACATAAAAAATGACATCCGCGAAAACTCTGCAGACCTTACCGGCTAAATACAATAGAAATTAATTCACGAAATCAACGCATTTAACCCGCACCATATAGGGAATCCGTGCGGATCGAACTTTGGAACGGAAATAATAATATTTGTCGGTCAGATCAGAGCTATGCGAAAAGCGACGAATAACACGAAAATTGTCGCGGTCACGTATGCTCCATAATAAATATAGGTTACGGGACATTTCGAGCAGATATCATCGATTCAATCGACTCATTTTTGCGTTCGCTTATCGCATTACACATATACTACAACACACGATTACACATACGGTCAACAAACACATGCTTGACATGTATCGAAAGCACCTGAATACAGCGTTGCCACGGATATTGCCAGAATTATGAAATGGCGGCCTGTGACAACTCAAGTCAAATCTGATTGCGATTTTACTTCACTTACCAAACTATAATACATACAGTTATTACATGCACTTCTCAAATAATTATTTTCTGTATCATGTTTATTACTATACCCAAATACATTATATTTTGCTTTTTTCAGATTCAATAATTTATAGATTTTCTGTCGACTAGTCAATCCGCTAGTACTACCTTAAGCATTCGATCACCCCCTGTTTTTATTGTCGATATGGAATCTTAAGATTTTTTTACACGCGTGAGCAGTTTATATCAGGCATCTAGAGTTTTTTTAGTGTATACATTATTAGATAGAATTGTGGCCAGCGTGTAATCTTCATAAAGCGACGTATAAATACGACGATTTTGAGAGTTGCAATTTTTCGTTGAACGTTCGGTAACTTGGCTTGAAATTTTACGAGCATACTGGGATGTATTTTCACTTGTTTACAGACAAAAATCAGTTAAATGTTAAATATTCAGGCTCGTGAAAAGAATACCTTAAGACGGGATATACATTTATAACGATAAAAAAATGGATTCCTATTTTTAAAGATAACATTTTGTAAAAAAAAGCGAAACTTTTGTTTTAATGTTGTGCGACAAAAATTGGCCGAGCTATTCACGAATAAAGTCTAACGGTGAGTAAACAATGCCACAATAGTTTCGGCGTCTAAGCGAGCGCGCGCTAGCATTCGAATCCATATTCGGGCATTAGGATTTAAACTTTTAATACTTTATTTTGAAATATGAGTTTTGACCGTTACCCGGTCGCCCAAATAGAGTATTAAATAATAAATAATCATGTTAAACATTGTTATTCATTGTTGACTCGAACAATGGAGTAAACAATTGTTATCCATTATTTACTCGAACGGGAGTTGTAATGATCTTTAGATCTTTATATCTTCCGAGTTAACAATGGACAATATTGTCTACCATGTTTTATTTATTAATTAATACTTTATTTGGGCGACCGGATATAAGGTTCAACATTCAAATTTCAACATTCGAAATTGAAAATTTGAACTTTCAATTTCAATTCCCATTTAACAAAAATCAAAGGAATTGCATCCACTTGCGCGAACGGCCATTCGAACCCGCGCCCACTCTCGCTTGGACGCCGAAACTACTGTGCTATTTTTTACTCACCGTTGGAACTTACTCGTGAATATCTCAGCCAATTTTTTGTCGTACGACATTAAAAAGATGCGTTTTGCTTGGAAAGAGGTACCCTATACGCTCACGAACGGAAAACTAGTATTTAAGATACACCCTGTATATGTAGAATATTTTCCGGAAGTTTCGAAGCGAAATTCAAAAAACTTCAAACGTTACCGCCTTTGAACGCTGTGCCTCGCCGCTCCGATTCAGCGCGGGCATAAACTTCAAACCCGTTTTTTTTCCATAACTGCATTTTCGAAATTGACGTGCAGGATTACTCAAAAACTCTTAAGTCAATTGAGTTGAAACTTGGTAAAAAATATTGACAATATTGCTGCCTTCTACTTGACGAGAATTGTTTTTGAACAATTATAAAACAAACGACTTTTTTTATTCAAATTTGACCGAATTTTTGCGTCAAACGTTTTTTTGTTGTAAATGCGTGGAATTCTCTCAAATATGCATTTTCTTCATTTTGATTACTGTTAAATAGAAACTGTACATGTTCTAACTGAAAAAAATGTTGAATTTTTTTACGTGTCGTTGTTAGGGAAACGATGGAAGGTCAGCTTGGGACTCGTCTTAGGAACATTTTTGCATCCATTATAGGCACATCTTCTAGTTGATGGCATTGTTAACAATGTTGCAACTGACACACAATTTTTCGTGGGCAAAGAGTCTAACAGAATAGCACGAAATACACGAATACACGATTAATTAACCAGTTAAGTTGATATTCAGTATTAAGAATCGCGAATACGTTCGAGGTCTGTCAAATCTCTGACAGATGTAAGCGAAGTAGCAACAGAATTCTGTATCGCGTAGCACGTTCCTTGGAAGAAATCCCTGAGAGCATGCTAAAAAGAGATGGAACGAGTGAGATGGAAAGAAGCGAGAGAGTAGGAGCGAAAACAGATCAATTTAAAGCCGGGGCTCCCCGGCATAACGAGCACGTCCTTTAGACCGCTCTATCGTTGCTGCTGCTAACATTAGAATCTGCAAAAGAGCGAGAGAGACGCGACATCACCTCAACCGTAGTTGGCTCTAGCATAGGAAGAGGTGGAGCTGGGTGGAGCCAAGCGCGCCTGCGGATGTTCTGTACACATCGATACAGGCAGCGTTTTAGGTGGTTGGGGGGATAACTACAAAATCCCTCCAAGAAACCTTTCCAAATCGCCTCATAAGACCTGTAATGTCCATGTAATATATGTTCTTTGGTTAAAGCATGGAGACTAGATACAGGAGCTTAAACTCCAATGGGGAAACGATAAAAAAGCGTGCCCAAAAATCAAGCCAACAGGCAGGGAGACTAGAGTAAAGGAGTGGACACTGTATGCTGGCGATGTGGCTCCAAAATCAAGGAAAATAAGAGTTGTAGGTGGCGTTGCAATCGGCTTTCCCTTATATATAGATATACTATCTTGCTTAGCTTTCCGTCGGCTACTTATACATGGCTGTCGGTGGATTGAATCCCTGCTCGAAAATAAAGAATTATGTGATGTGTAAAAAAAGTATAAATAAAAACTCATATTTTAAATGAGTTTTGTATATAGTTATTAATGTTTTATAAGAGGCAATGTTAAATGTGTATAAATTGAGAAAGAAATATTTATTGAACCGTTCGATGAATCGTTTTCAAATTTGATAGAAGATTATTACATAGCCAAACTAACAATGGGTGTAATTGTGATAATTTATTATTCAAAAAATTACGCTCGTACAATAGAATATTTGTGATTATTATTACTTATTGTGAGAGCCATTTATTATTACACAGACATAATGTACAGCAAAATGCGCCTTGATAACAGTACAGATTGATTATTTAATTCATTTGCAGTCAACCATATTTCAATTTATTATTCAAAATTATATTGATTACTTTTCATTGTAACACTTCTGTCTGCCGTTGTTAATCGCACGCGTGAACGCCTCCAGCATCGCTCTTAACATTATTGGAACAATAAAAATGGAAAACATTGCAAATCCTGCAGTACGTCATGCATTGAAGCTCAATGTGACTGTGCATTTTTTCAGCGATGCAACAATCTTACATTTTTCATTCTCATTATCTCACTTTCTACAACCAGTGTTCCGCACATTAGCTCCGTCAATTACGGAACACGTATCGTTTTTGTGTTTTATAATAAACGAAAAATATGACCGAACGCTAGCGAAAAGAAAAGAAAACTAAATGTTAGTATTGTACAAGTTTGCAAATATCATGCAATATAAAAAAAAAACGATGATCACAAAATAAGGAGGACATCATGGAAGCGTTGCTGTATCCGTAGAAGGCCCAGTTTCCAAACGAGTTGAGTTTCACAGAGGGCGAAGTCATCCACATCATCGACGCCGAAGGGGTGGAGAGAACGATCGACGATACGACAGCGTCGTCCAAGAGCGTTCAGTGATCTCATGATGTCGATTCCTTTGTTCCATTGATTATGAAATCATCACTCTTTTTTAATATATTTGTCTGCGAAGTGAAGCTCATAAAACAAGTGCGTTTTTCAATTGCGAAACCAAGGGCCTTGCTCCATTCCTGGAGTCGCATGTTGCACTGATTCAAAAAATTGTTTTAAAACTACAAATGTAACTGGTAAAAATTGATGAACCTGCCCTAGTTGAGCTTCAACATATATTACCTTAGGCACTGCAAACATGGATGTTGTTCGCATTCCCATCGTTCTTTTTCTCGCCTCATCGTTGATCGACCGCTCTGACATCCAGGGACTGAGCATAGTCTCTTCATACTAAAAAGTAGATGGATTATATAAACAATGAACTGAAAAAATGTTTCGAAAGTTCTTTTCAATACTTGAAAAATCACCGAAGAAATTTCGATCTCACAGGAATATTCTCTTTGAAACTTGTCACTGTAAAAGAATTCAACGAGCATTGACACAAATTGGTCCTACTTGCTCTTGTGGGGTTAGAATTTCGTCGGTGATGTTTTATGTTCTTTAATAGATAAATTAATTAATAATAAAAACATACCTCCTTCAATCACCTATCTCCTTCCGTAAAAATGAGAACTTTTTTCGAGACACACACTTTTTTAAAACTTTTCACTCTCAAGAAACCCGGCATCATTCAAGTCACGCCAAGGTAAAAGGAAAATGGCCGAAAAGACGCAAACCTCGATTTTGTCAACTTTCCTCTGATGCGCATGCCTAAGAACCTTTAGCTACAAGTATTACTATACATCGGGGAATTGCGATCGCAGCGCCCCTTGCGGTCATTTAAAGGCAGGATTTTGGGGCCGCCTTTTGCTGCTTATCTCCTATGGAGTGTCCACTCCTTTACTCTAGTCTCCCTGCCAACAGGGATGGCGCTGCGATCGTGCGAAGGATTGCGGTGCTAGCTTCACTCGACACAGACCGAACCGATTGGTGTTGAGCCTCGATGACGGCCGTATCGTCAAGCGCTCGAATCTATTCCCGACCAAATAAAAATGAAAATAAAAATTGCAGGGTTAAAATTGAAAAAAAAAAGAAAAACAAAACAACAACAATAATAAAATAATACAATAGAAATTAAAAACAAGACTTTTCAAAGAGGGAAGCAAGCATCGACGTTTTCAAACAATAACCCGCCGGCCACCTACGGACTTAGGGCACCACAAACAGCTCGACGCGCAATAAAAAATTTAAAAAAAGGAAGGTTGCAAGGTTCAATTTCTATCTATTTCTCTTTCGTCGACGCTCCAACAGTCAGATAGCTAATCAATTCTCCTTTGCTGCTTGATGCCTTGTGCTTCGCTTTTCGCCATTTTTTTTGGCATTTGCCCCGGCTTGTCCTCTCCCGTGGACCTCTGAAAAAGCTTCGATTAGCGAATAAACAAGAAGTACAGGTATTCTTACTGCGCATAGCCCCGCATCGCCTTTGTACATGAAAACAGACATGGACAGCCTTGAGAATAATCGTATCGAGGTGCCAACAGAAATGATCGCAGAAGAAATAAACGAAGTCATTATAGGATCCGCACAGAGACGCTCGCCAAACAATAACATCAGGAAAAGAAAAAAGTCAACAGAAGAAGAAAAGGATTATAAGCTAGCGCAGAGAACAGAACACCTAGGTTCTATAAACGCAAACGATCTCCCGACGAAAAGACCGAGACTCAGCTCCGAAATGGGGAGAGGGTGGAATAACAGATATTCAGAAAATAGCACAGCCCTTTTCATAGTATAAATCACACAAAAAAACTTTATTACGAACCCTAACAACGAACTCGAACTCCAAAGAGAGAATAAAGATCCACAAAGAGCTCCGGCAGTAGGGAAAATTCACCCAATGATTATCGGCAGGAAGTTAAGACACAGCAATCAGGGTATAGGCCTCCGAAGTAACTTTCGTGATGGCGCCCCGTAACGGCTGCCGGTGGCAAAACTTGGATTGGCGCATGGCAGTTAAGTCAAAACGGCACAAACACGAAAGAGCTAGGCTTGAGCAAGCATCATCGATTGGACACCTGATTTAAATGGCGACCGGCATACTGCACTAGCAGACGAAAACCAATCCAAGTTTTGCCAAAACTCGCCGCAAGGGTGCGCCACAAGAGTTACTTCGGAGGCCTATAATAGAAATTAAACGGAGAGGGAAAAATCTAGTACAAGTAACGCTCCAATCTAGTCTAAAAGCAAACAAGCTAGTCGAAGAACAGGGAAGCCGCCTACCCGCTGATTGGATAGCATACATACCCGACTACAAGGTCTCTAGAGTAGGCATTGTTAAAGACGTGGAGATCTCACTCACCGAAAGTGACATACGCGAAGGACTCGAGTGGCTAAGTAAACCATCTCGCATAATACGAATCAAGAGAATTTTTCGAGTGGACAGAACAAAGACGGAAGATAAAAGATTGGTACCCACGAGCACAGTTAAAATCGTGTTTGAAGGATCTAAACTTCCAAACATAATCGCAATCTATAAGATGCGGGCCAAAGTCGAACTTTTCGAACCCAAAATGAAAAGATGCTATAATTGCCAGCGCTTCGGACACTTAGCGAAACAGTGCGAAGGAAAAGAAAGATGCAGAATCTGTAGCGAGGCGCATACGGATCGAAATTGCACAAACAACCCAAAATGCGCAAAGTGTGAAGTCCCACACCCGTCTTCGGACCGCAATTGCAATCAAGCCATCAGCCAAAGAATAACAACATAATGGCATACCTGAATATAGAAAGAGTTGAAGCAAAAAACTACATCAAGATTAACAAATTAAATAACATGTATAGAACAGAAACTTGGCTAGATAACAAAGAAATGGAGGATCAGAGGAGTAATAGGGAACGCGCAGCGCCGGAATTTTGGATTACTCACCAACACAATAAAACGGTTCAGACAACTTACCAACACAATCGAGCCTGCCCTTTACTAACACGCAAGTCAGAACATCCCCCCCCCCCCCGCCCTAAAAAGTGCGTAAATATGAGCGTCGAGCATATCCCCAAAAGTACGCCGGCTCCACGGTCTTATATACAGGTCTTGCAACGAAGCTAAATTTTCGTGGTGGGGGTAGGCACGCTTATCGGCTTCACTTTTCGATTCACTAGACGCCGCTACGCGTCGCTACTAGCAAGGGGAAGTAGTTTCCCCCTTACCTCTTAGCGGCGAATGGGCCCAAGGTGTTTACATATATTTTTGTAGCGCGATTGTCGAAATTACCCTTATTCGCGACCATATACCAGAAGGTTCTACGCGATTTACCGTAATACATTTTTTATCGTGTTTTTACGCATAAGTGTGAATTTTTTTTGGTAGTGTTTGCGAAAAAATGCGAAATGGCTAAGGGTTGCGTGGTTCGCAATTGTAAAACGGGGTACAAAGATTGTAAGCAGAAATGCTCCGTGTTTCGCGTGCCCAGAAACGTCGAACGATACAAAAAATGGCTCGATGCTCTTCCGGGACTGAACGAGTCTCAGTACGTATGCGCAAAACATTTCGAAGAGCGATGTATTGTGAGACATTGGAGAAAAAAGGATGTAAATGGTCGTAATATGTGCTGGTATGAATTAATATATTCAACAAGTTTTTAGTTTTTTGCGATAAAAGTAGTCATCTTTTTTTTAATCAACATATTTTTTTATCGGTTTCGTATATTATGCAGTTTACAGGACAGTACGGTAAATTAAGTTAGGGCTGCGGCGCATGCGTTGCGTTCAGGAGGGAAAAGGACAGAAGAGCTATTTCTCCCTTTGTCGCACCACTACTTCCTCTTGCCGTCACGCACCAAGCGGCAGAAATAGGAATAAAAAACAGAACCGCTAAGAGTGCCTACCCCCACTACCGCCGTTGTCAGACCTGTATGTAAGACCATTGCCGGCTCCAACCGAATTCCCTACAACAAACTACTAGATCTTAGATAAGCAAACTAGCGATGGTCCAAAATAGAGAACATCAAAGAAGTGGACGAGTTGCTTCATAATTGTCTGCCGCTTTTCGCTAACACGTACGAGATTCTTTTAAACTCTTTAAGGGGGGATATACATTTACAACGATCCAAAAATCAATGACTTTTCTTTAAGGAATAAACACCACTCTAGGAATTCGGAAAAATCGTTTTCTTTTGGCTTCAAATTACTTTGGGGTCATAAAAACAATATGCAACTGGTCCTGCAGCGATTTTTTTGTAAGCTTGGATAAGTGTGTATACGTAAGGCAGGTTAGCAGTCACAAGAGCCTCGCGGTTGAATCATCAGCGTGCAGGCTCTGAGTGTAGACGACGCGGCTTCGATCCTCGGTAGCAATGTTTTTTTTATATTAAACATATATGAATTAAATATAATAAATAATGCCTGGACAGGCGAAAGTAACTACAGCGAGAGGAAGTTCGAAATTTTGTAAATACAGAATGAAGAAAAAAAATTGATAAAAAATCGATTCACCGGGCATCGAACCCGGACCGCAAGCATCGTTATCTGTCACGCTGCCAATTCAGCCACGACGCTCATTGAGGAACATTTATGATATACGCTTATCCATAATGTTTACTGTTGAAAAAAAACGCCAAAACGACCGCGGCAAAGGCTCAAGATTTCTTTTTGAACCTTCCACGGTCGTTTTGGCATTTTATTATTCAACGCGTTTCGTCGTTGATTTTTTTAACCCGCATTGTCGGCATGAACAGGCAACCGAGAGAAAACAATGATCTCGATACATGTTTTTCTCTTTGAAATTCATTTAATGCATATTCCAATCCGCAGTACGGCCATACATATATGTCGAGCTCGATCGGACGGAACACTTCGCTCCATTCACGCGTCGAGTGAGCACGACTTGCGAGGGGCAGACAGAGTTGCCAGACGTGTAGTGAGCAAAACTGCCGCTAGACGCCGCTTTTGTAGCCCAAAAACCGCGGGACTTTACGAAGTCCTAATAGCGCGGTAAAAGCTCGCATATAGCCCAAATTCGTGGTTTTGTTAAGTCATGAAGGAAAAGCACTGATATAAGTTAGAAATTGAATTATATCTTTAATTGTTTTAAAATCAAACATAATCAAATATCTGTATTTTGTAGCAGGCTCAATCACATAAAAAAACAAATACTTATTCCTTGAGATTACGCTAGTATAAAAATCACCCAGTTTCAATCACAGTCTCATATATGATATATGAATAAGAATACTAAAGTAAATATCTTTACGTTCTATAGAAATCTAAATCAACTATGTCCATCAGAGAAACATAAATTTCGTCTAGCAGGTCCTCTACATTCTAAATTTGAATCTCTGGTACATCAATATTTTTTGGCACATTCTCTTGGGCAGGGACAGAGCCGGAGTCCGGATCATCCGGATTCAAGTTGAACTCAGCTTCCCTTGTCGGCTGAGAAAAGGACGCGGGGGTATATGAGTATATCGGGCCGAAGGAAAATGCTTTTTTATGTTGGTCGTTCGTTATGTATTTTTATTTTATAATACGTAATTAATAAACAGTTTTTCTTTTTTACACTTGAAGTTTACTTTTCCTCCAATTCATAATCATAAATTTTAAATTCGTGTTGTCTGTCACCATGGATTCAAGCGGGACAATAATAGGCTTTTTGTGTCCATAACGCAATTTCATACAAACTTCAAATCACACCATGTGAATCACACAACAATGACTCGATGGCTGTATAATTGTATATTTTTATTTAAGATTTTAACAAATATGAATTCACTACGTTCAATTATTTATAGGTATAAAATATATTACTCTAAAACCCATAATGAAAGTTACCTCCATAAAATAGTTGTTCGCGATTGCGTTATCGACTTGGGTGCTCCTCTATTCTTCTATTTTGGCGCACACATACGTATAGTGTGTAAAAAAGAACACGATTTTTGTATAATTGTTTTGTTAGCGTGCTGTATTATGTTATGTGATGATATGTTTCTTATGTGCGTAAGTAAATACTTGATGATAATTTGTGACCGTAGTAAATTGTGTGCATGTGTGTATTGCCTCACTCCCTGTAAAAATGTGCGGATGGTTTTGTTTGAAGCGAACTATGCAAGGCGCGTCCTGTAGTTACATGGTCTAAGAGCCTAAAGAAAGCCATTTTATTTTCGCATATAGCCCAAATCGCGCTTTAGCGCGTTTCAAAAATTTCGGCCGCGAAATGGCTTCCCAAGATAGCCCAAATTGCGGTTTATAGCCCAATCTGGCAACTCTGGGGGCAGAGACTTTTCCCCCACCGAGCTACCCATTCGTGCTCACGCTGACTGCGATACCGACTTGAGCGGTGATCACGACTCGCGCGGCTACAAGGGAATTTGCAACCTCGATAGAGGTGATAATCACAAAATTATATTTTCGAACTCGCCGCCGCGATTCAGCGCCATTTCCGCGGCACGCCGAAAAGGGGAGCGTTGTACATCTATCTATCTCCCTACTAATCTCTGGTTGTACATCTCCCTACTAATCTCTGCTATTCAAATGTTCGTGTCCCAAGTTGCGATAAAACATTCAACAAATGTTCTCTGGGAAGTTAGCCCGCGTTTGAGGTGACCAGCGGCACGGTTAATTCTACCACGCATACAATTATACGCAACGTACACGAATATCCATGTGTCAGGCTTCTCTGCGGGGCCGCGAGGACTCGTCCTACGATCCTGACGAGTGTCCCCACTCCTGCAGCCGCGAGGCTACCCCCACCCTCGGCGAGTTCGCCGCCGAACACACACTCAACAGATTGAGGTGTGGCCACAGAAGGCAGCCATTTTCTTGACTATCTGTCGCATAAGATTTCAGGTAAATACGCAATTGATAATATTAAAGCACAAGGAAAAAAAGTTAAAAGGCTCGCGGACAGGAATTCGAAGGAAAGAGCGAAAACAATAACGGAAAGCTACGAAGATATTACGCCTGCGGCTGGAGTGGTGCAAGGGTTGTGCTGTGTCGTGTGTTTTTGATTTATACCGATTGATCCACCCGTTACGTTTTTTTAGTTTTCTTTTTTTTCGTGAGAGAGAGCGCGCGTACGAAGACTGGGAGAAATTGAGAAAAAGAACGGAGTAGAAATAATGTACTGGTATACTCGGCGACCGAGTAGCCTCAGGAGTGCCATGCGTTGCGAGTCTACGAGAAAATAGTCCTCCCCCTCCCGTTGCCTCACCCCCCCTTCCGCGTCGAACTCATCGAGCCGTTTTTTTCGTGCCTCTTGTTGTTTCGCAAAAATCATGCCCCTCTCCGCGTGATATTAATTTCGGATACGAAAAAAAAGAGTACTATCCCGAAAAGTTTTCGTGGCGAGTTCGCGCGTTCAGTCGAGTGTGTGTGAGTGTGTGTAAGTACATCGTCATCGGAGCGTTCAGCGTCTAACAGTCCCCCTCCCGCGCCTCCGTCGCGTCCACGGCCCGCGTTTCTTCTTGGCCTTCTCATTGTTTTCTCGAGTAAATTTCTTCGGCGTGAAGCGACGAAATAAAATCGTGAATTTTTTTTTCCTGTCGCAACGCACGGTCGCTTCTCTCTGCCACTCCCCTCGCGCGCGCGCGCTACCCCGTCCTTCGCGCACAGTCTCGAGCGACAGAAGTGAAGAAAAAAAAAGAACACACGATCGCGCGAGCCCCGACAACCGCAACTCGTCGATTGTTCATTAGCGGGTAAACAATATTGAACAGTTATAAAATGAAAAAAAGGAGTGGAGAAAAAGAGAAAAGAACACGGAAGAGAAAGAAGAGTTTGTCGTTCGTCGTCGATGATTGAACGTTTTCGCGTTTTGTTCCACGGTCTCCTCGCTATCAAACGTCATCCCATGATGATTTTTCGACACTACGTATATGCGTACATTTCCTCTTGTTGCTCGCACTCTCGTGTGCTCGCACAAGTGCAAAAGCGACGGTGAATAAAGATGGCGATATCGGAAAAAAAAAATGACGTTTTTACGTACGTAAAAGGCCAAGATTAATTTTCTCTGTATCGCGTTTTTGCTCCATTTGCGATTCTTCTCGAACGACACGTGAAATTTCTGCAGTTCGTGAGAGTTCAGGTCAGGTTGCTTTTTCGTTTTGTTGAACTCCTTGTGCATGTAAAAGTCATTGTCTCTCTCGACGTTGCGAAATGGAGTTTGTGTCGATCTTCCAGCTCCGATCATCTTCGAGGATGTATCGTTTCTGTCCACTCGCTTCGTTCTGGTAATCTCTTTCTATCTCTCTCTCTCTCTTGCTCTGACTCTTGCTCAGACAGAAGTGACAAGAGCCTCTCTGTCCTCAAATCCCCACAAAACCCTAATGACAAAAAAGAACAACCTGCCACTATCATAAGTCACCACTGACTATGTCTGTCCAATACAAGGGTGTTCACGCTTGGCATAAAAGAGCTCCGTGTTCCCACGCAAAGAAAGTGCACATTTTTCTACACTTGCTCGTACCTCCCTCATCCAGCGATGGAGAACAAAACGTTTCGCTCTTTTCTCTGCGGTACATCCAGAATCGCTCGGTGTTCCAACCCAGTCCACATCTCCACCAAGAAACATTTCTGAGCTAATTGGCCGATGGTGTCGGTTTGACCGTTTATCGACAAAGTATTCGTTGAAGCCCTTGTGACAGATGGTGTTATATTCGTTTAACAATGAGATTTTGCCTATCTGTACATACTTTTGACACATAGACACATCCATAGTTATCATCATTATTTGATTTTATTGCTTCAGGCAATGTACTTCTTCCGTTTGCACTTGAAAACATTCACCTACCTTGTTGGGTTGAGCTTGATCTTTCTTAAGACCGGAATAGTAGTACTGGGCAATAAACTATTACAACAACAACAATAATAATAATAATGCTATATTACGATAATATATTACTATAATTTAATTATACATACATACACACACACATACATTACAATAATAAATGATATACATGAACCTATATATATTATAATTAATAATAACTATAATATAAATCGAACTATGATATTAATACTATATACTAAATCACACTATAACAGTATTATTGGTATATACTACTACAACAATACAATATACTATAACTTTATAGTATTTTCATTGTCACCATTATTATTTTTATATATATATATATTTGGTTTGATTTTATAATTATATAAACCCAAACAAATTCATTTAGACATTTATAAATACATAAATATACAAATACATTTGTTTTGGTTCTTGTGTACAGTATATGTACACATACACATTTGAATACATTTCCATGCCACCGCAGACCATGGAAAATAACGGCCTAAAAGTTTTTTAATGTCAAATTACTTCCGAGTCTTATTTTTCGCTGTATTTTGTCTCGGAGATGCGACAGCTGGCCTTTTTTATTTTAATTTTTTTTAGACATCTGCATTTAGAATATGTTTGAACGGGTGAATTCTGGTAAATTGCGTGTCCCCGATATGCTACGAGAGCGAAAGTCAGGAGGGCGAATTTGTCATGCTTGTGGCGGAATGAGTGTTTGCGAATTGGGGAAGCGATTGTGGTTTCACATGATTTGAGAAATTTGGGCATTTTTTGCAGGGTTGCAACGAGCTCTGAGTGGTCGGAGGGGCTTTGGATGGGCGTATACGGATCACTCAATATCCACTTGTTTCTTTCTCTCTCTCTCTCTTTCTCTCTCTCTCTCTCTCTCTCTCTCTCTCTCTCTCTCTCTCTCTCTCTCTCTCTCTCCTCTCTCTCTCTCTCTCTCTCTCTCTCTCTCTCTCTCTCTCTCTCTCTCTCTCTCTCTCTCTCTCTCTCTCTCTCTCTCTCTCTCTCTCTCTCTCTCCCTCTCTCTCTCTCTCTCTCTCTCTCTCTCTCTCTCTCTCTCTCTCTCTCTCTCTCTCTCTCTCTCTCTCTCTCTCTCTCTCTCTCTCTCTCTCTCTCACACACACTTTCTTTATGTACCCGCATACGTATATGAATAATTCTGTTGTGGTATTAGAATTCATCTCGCAGCTCTCTACCCGTTCTAACATCCAAAACTGTCCACTTTAAAACAGAGGCGCGCGGCAAAGAAAGACTAAAAACATGGGATGCATTGTGGGCCGAAACCTCGGCCCAGACGATACGGGGTACCCTGGATCAGGTACGACCCAGTCTATATCCTTTAAGCTTCCGAAAGAACAAAAAAAAACAACAAAAACAAACATATCTCGAAGCCACCACCCCTCGCCCACCCACCTTTCCGTAGGTTGCTGTAAAAAAAGAGAGAACAAAAACTTTTACCGGTCTCTTAGAATCAGAGAGACTTTCTCACACCTTGATCAAAGTAGTTTTGAGCCGAGTGCTCGTTGCGACTAGAGAAGATCATGGCAAACGAAGAAAAAAGAGATTTTAGGGCGAGTCAAAGTTTTTTAACTCGTTTGATGTGCTGCAAATATCATTTTTTTAGTACAGTATTTTTTTTAATAAATAAAATAACAGGTAGATATTGAGAATAGCGCCGAGAAGGAAAAAAAGTATCAGCCTTTTTTTTGCAGTCGAGTCCCTCATTTTCATCCGATTGTTTTTGTTTTCTATTTTTTTCCTTTTGTATATCTATCCACGGAATCCCCGCTTGATCAGCATGTAGATTACGCTTCGGCTCTTTTTTGTCTTTATTGTTATGATTTGTATTGTCTTTTTTTCCCCCCCTATATCTCGGCTTTTGGCGAAAAGCAACAAAAAAAAGAATATCTTCGAGCGAGCCACGAGATCCGACGATGGGGGTAGAATGGTTGAAAAAAAGGAAAGAGAGATAAGATAAAAAGATAGATCGACTCGAATTTTCTCGGGACCGCAAATCAAGGCTATAAAGTTGAAAGAAAAAATTCGTTGCTTCGTGTCCACGTTCGCTCGGTGGTCCCTCGTGGTGGTGTGCATGACGCCTGTGAGATTGTTCTTTACAGTGACCGACGTGGCGTTCCTCAAACGGTATTACAAAATTACTCCAATCTACTCTCTTTATTGATCCCGCAACAATTTTAATCCCCCTCCCCCTTCTCATACCGCCTAGATGTCCTCTAAAGTTGAGAAAAAAGAACGAAGAAACCCAAATAGAGAAAGGCCCTTAAGGTTTCGTTGCTGCGCGAAAAAAAAACCCCGCTATTCTCGTAGTCCCAGTGTGCCTCGCCCGAAATGCGTAAATAATTGCCGAGCTTTCGCAGTATTTAAGGCCTTAGGCCACAGTAACGGGTATAAAATCATGTGCGAATTTAATAATTTTTTTTTCACATGAAAAAGTTATTTACTTATAAAATTGAGTACACATCTATTTAGTATGAATATCAAGCTGTTAGAAATATATATATATATATATATATATATATATATGTTTCGATGTACAAAATGGCCGACTACTAATATTTTCTTTTGTTATCTTTTTTTAGGCACTCCGCGTCGTGACATTTAGCATCCACAATTTTTTACCTAGAACAAAAAACAAAAATTCTCGTCAATCTACATTAAAATAGAGAAATACCTAGAGAAATACGTACGGACTTAAAAAAATACTGTTTTATTCAAAAGTTGTGTTTTACTGATAAACTGCTCATAAAATAGAAAGTTTTCGATCAATCAGAAATCCTGTACGTACTTCTCTACAAAATGCAATTAGGAACATAACTTTTAAATTTGAAATAAATCGAGTGAAAATTGTTGAAGTTATTTGTCCCGCCAATTGGAAAAAAGCTGTTTCGCAAAGTTTCGAGTAGTCGGCCGTTTGGTACACAGAAAAAACATTCTCACAGCTTGATATTCATACTAAATAGATGTATAATTAATTTGATGAGTGAATCACTTTTTCACACGAAAAAAAATTGTTAAATTCGCACATGATTGTATACCCGTCACTGTGGCCTAAGGGCTTAAGAGACGCAGCTAACGAAATGAAATTAAATCCAAAAAAAATTAAGCAAGTGTGACGCATAACACCGGGAGGAGGAAAAAATGTTCCTCTTTGCTCATTGGAGCGATGCGTGTCTCGAAAAGTATTTCAAGATAAACGAGTGGTAGAGGGAAAAAAACGAGCGTTATTCACTTGTAGATAATAGCTGTAGTGATAAATATAGGGGATACAGAGGCAAGATTAGCGACTGAAAAAAAATGTATAGCAGGAAAGTGCCGGCGGAATTTGTTCCCGAGTCGGTTGGTTGTTCTCTTCGAAATAGTAGACACCTCCATAAAACTAGACAGCACAATAAAGCGTAGTGAAGCGTTGATCGCACAAAGCTAAACGAAAAAGCACACGAATTAGACAACAAACGAATATGAACTATCCAATGAGTAAATAAATGCGTCATTATTCCCAGGAAGCATCGTCGTTTATCGTAAAGAATGAAATAAAAAAACGCAAACAATCCGTGAGCCACGTTCGGCCGATCAAAACTTATTGTTCGTTTTTCTTTGTTTTTTGAACTTCGTCGCAGGCTTCATGGCGGCCATCAGGAAGAAACTGGTGATCGTGGGCGACGGTGCCTGCGGTAAAACTTGCCTGCTGATAGTATTCAGTAAAGACCAATTTCCGGAAGTTTATGTGCCTACCGTGTTCGAGAACTACGTTGCCGATATCGAGGTCGACGGCAAACAGGTATGGTCAATCCCCCCCCCCCCCTTCCCTCGATCTCGCACGAAACTCGTTGTTCGTTTGAAAATAACAAGATTGTTTTGCCTCGCAACAGGTGGAGCTAGCCCTGTGGGATACGGCCGGACAGGAGGACTACGACAGGTTGCGCCCGCTCTCGTATCCGGACACGGACGTCATCCTCATGTGCTTTTCCATCGATAGTCCCGACTCATTGGAGAACATTCCCGAGAAATGGACGCCCGAGGTCAAGCACTTTTGTCCGAACGTACCGATTATTCTCGTCGGCAACAAGAAGGATCTGCGCAACGATCCGAGCACGATCAAGGAGCTCGGCAAGATGAAGCAGGAGCCCGTCAAGCCGGAGGAGGGCCGATCGATGGCTGAGAAAATCAACGCGTTCGCTTACCTCGAGTGCTCGGCGAAGAGCAAGGAAGGCGTCAGAGAAGTCTTTGAAACGGCGACCAGAGCCGCATTACAAGTGCGTCATTATTTCATTATTCGTACGACCTTGCTCGGTATCGAGTCTTGCGGAAATTCAACGCGATTGTTCAAACTCGTCTTCCCCGACTTTCGCTTGCCCTCTAAACATTACGCTATTTCATTTGCACTCGTTCTCCGCGCATTCTCACAGGACGCTCTTTTACTCTCAGACGCGAAAAAGCTTGCTTATTTTCGAAAATCTCACGATCTGTAACTCGTAACTGGCAATTTGGAGCTTGAGGAATCATCACAGTTTAACGGGTCGAAAAATCGACGATTTTCGAGTTTTTTTTTCTTTCGATGGTTGAAATACGCTGATGATGATGAAGAAATACATCTTTGAACGTTTTTTTTTTTTTACTAATCTGATGCATTTGCATCTCACGATTTTTTTACCAACCTGAAATAATTGTAAAAATATTATTAATCAGTATGAAAGCCGCTATCTTGCTATGGAGGGTTTTAAAAAAATCAAAATTGACAAAATGGCGGTGGTTTGAAAAAAAGTATCCAAGTTAGCCTATTTTTTCAACAACTTTGCGTTAAAAAACACGAAATTAAAAAAAATGCTTGTATAGCAAGATAAAGAATGGCGTAAAGAATGTTGTGTCAAAATTTGGGGCGGATAGCTTGAAAACTCTTCATTTGAGAGTGTACACCGTTTTCGAAAAACGCGTTTAAAGTTCAAAGTGCGGAATTTTCATATGAATTGTCTACTCACGATCAATCAGCGATGTCATGTCCATGTTTATTATCGTCCATACTATCGGTTGATGCAAGAAAAATTCACACTTTCGATTGCTTCATCTCTATAAGTGCGACTAATTTTACTCGTTCCGACTAATACCGCACGAGGAACGTCATTTCGAATGAATTCAGCTCCTTCCGCCTCGCGTGCACCCTTTATTCACTGCTGAATCTAAACCGATAACGTGTCACGTCGTTTTTCTTTGCCCCGTTGCTGCTGCGAGTCTCAATGTAATTGTGATTATTGTCTCGCAGGTAAAAAAGAAGAAGAAGGGAAGGTGTAGGCTGCTCTGAGGTGTGACGTGAGAACGGGCCCCAACGCCGACGAGAGTGGTGAACACATGGAATTGCGGAGCTAGCTGCAACGAAGCTAGTCGTAATGCCGGAGGCCCCCCCAGCATGAACTATGATATACTAATATCTTATCTTTAATTACTTTACATAATAAACAACAAAGAAAAACAACAAAAAACAAACAACAACAGATACAACAAATAGCCAATATGTAACGCAACGTTCGTACGGATTATTATTACAAGAACAACAAAAAAAAAGGAACAAAAAATCAAGGATTCGAGAAATGAGTAAATTTTTAATACAAAAAGAACGGGGAAAAAAACGAAAATACAACCAGCGAACGAGCGGATCCACGCGATATTCTTGCATATCCGAGATATACGTGTGTGCGCGTATTGCAATGACTCTCCGATTGTATCTCAAGCTCGATGATCAACAAGAAGAAAAACAAAATGAAAAATGCTACAAGATGACTCGGTTGACTGCGAATATTGTCATCCCACAACAATTTACAATTACGACACGCAATTATCCTCGTATAGTAATTATTACTATCACCACATACGCGCGCGATTCTCATATTTCTCTTTCAGTCCGTTTTTTTTAGCGTTGCACTTCATTTCTCGACGAACGCGACACGTGCGAGGCATCGCGGAGTTTCCGGGCGAGTGCACGAGGAGTTAAAACGTAACAGATTTAAAGGGGCAAAGGACAAATTTGATAATATCGCAATGAACACGTGTGCGCAAGGGGCGAAGATTGAGAAGCGAAAAAAAAACTACACAGTCCCCAGTACGAAACTCGAGCTTTCGTATGGTTCGTGATTGCAACAAAAAAAAACCATTGCATTACGTTGCCTGTAAGGTTTCTTAAACTACGAGAGCAGGTTGTTTGAGAACGGGCGGGGGGGGGTAAACAAACATTTCTATTATAATATAAACGTGCATAAATAGACTATACTGCATCACTTTGATCATTGAAATACCACATAGGCTAAATGTATTATTATTATTACTATTATTATTATTATATTGTAATACGGTGACACTAACATTAACGAATTGTAATAGCGGCTATATTATATTTATGTACTCCGGGGGAAAAAAAAGAAAAAAATCGGCAGCGACCTCCTGTATAGCTTTTTAAATGATTATTCATCGTCATACGATACCTTCGTAACGCATGCAGTCGCAAAAACAAAAAGAAGAGGACTATTGTCGGAGTTTTATATATATTGAAAGAAAAATGAGAATATATAGTTTCAGTGATTCGTCAGGGCTTTTTTTTTAACGAAAACAGAAATAAACGAAAATTCGGTGCGCATGTTTTACGAGAGGCTACGAAGTAAATATATATATATATGTATATATATATATATATATATATAATTTTCTATCGAAGCCGCAATTTACATAATTAAGGATCCATCCACGTTTTTTATTGACCACGTAACGATTATGTATATATACGTATATACATAATCACAGTCGAATTTCAAACTCGAATGCTTCGCGCGTAATAAATGTTGCGCAAATTTACTGAATAAAATACAATTGCAGCTTAATTCTCTTCTGTAAAAAATATACTGTTATATATATATATATATATATATATATATATATATATATATATAAAGTGGTTGCATTGAAATCCGCTATTCGGCAGTAGATGTTTCTTGGTATTTTATATTTCAGTACGGGCAGAGTCGCTTGTGTCACCTTGAAGAGTGGCCCTGTGCCATCAACTTTCAGCTTTCAGCCAAAATACGTTACATATACAGGGTATCCCTCTTATCTCTGCCGCCCGCAATAACTCGGTAATTATCGACGTTACAAAAAAATGTTCCAGACAAAAGTTGTACGGTGTGAAGGGGGCCATCAAATGCGAGCAATTTTTATTTTCATTTTGGTGGAGGCGCTGACGCACAGTGAAGGTCATCTACACTTTTTTAAATGGAATGATATATTCTTTTCTTCAACTATCTTGTGGAACACCTCAAGCCGCAAAAAAAGACATTGGGGGGCAATGTCGTTCAAGGTCATTCAAGGTCACCTATTAAAATGAAATACAAATTTAAATATCTCACTACGAAATATTTGCTAGCGATCCGAGATATTTAGATTTGTATCATCGATACTGACCTTGAATGAACTTGAACGACTTTGACCCCCGTAGTGTTTTTTATACGGCTTGAGGTGCTCCACAAGATGGTTGAAAAAAATGTACCATTTCATTTAAAAAAGTGGAGGTGACCTTCACTATGCGTCAGCGCCACCACCGAATTAAAAGAAAATTGGTCGCATTTGAGGCCCCCTTCACACCGTATAACTTTTGTCTGGAACATTTTTTTTTGTGACGACGATAATTACCCAGGTAGCAATTTCCAAACAGTCGTCCAGAAGTTGTCTAAATGAGTACCAAATGTCCGCTTGGAAGCTACCTATAAGTTGCCATGTGTCCAACAGTCATCTTTTTGGATGGTTGTTAATTTCAAGATAACTTCCGGGCGGACATTTGGTACCCACTTGGCCGACTTTTGGACAACTTTTTGAAAATTGCTACTTGGGTACCGAGTTATTTCGGGTCGCAGAGATAAGAGGGACACCCTGTATAGTGATTGGATACGCTGTTCGGCGGTCGACGTTTCTTGGTGTTTTATACTTCAGTACGGACAGCCTCTTGTGTCACGGTGAAGGATGGCCCGGTGCCATCAACTTCCAGCCAAAAGACGTCACATTTAGTTCAGACACCTGCCACGAACGAGCAAGTTCAAAAACGGACTGTGGAAAAATGCAAGTTGTCTTTTTTTTTCAATGCGTACTACCGCACTACTTCAAATTGAAAAAATGTGCAGCTGAAACTCATCGATTGCTTAGACGGCCTTATGGTGAGTAGCATTCGCAACTATAGAGATTGGTTTCAACGATTTGAAAGTGTCGATTGCGATCCTTATGGCTAGCAACGACCAGGTCGGTTGGAAGAATTTAAGGGGCTATACCAGTGTGACACTTTAAAAAAATCGATTTTTTTGTTGCCTTTTTCGACACTTTATACTTTCAAGAATATCCTGTAAAAATTTCAAGGCCGTATCTATAATCGTTTTATCTTGCAAAAATCGATAGGTAAATCTTTAAACGCGTTTTTCTCGAAATGATATTTTTCAAAATTGCTGTCATTATAACTCAAAGAGCGATTATCCGATTGACTTGAAATTTGAACTGAGTACTCTTGAATATATTTACTCTACAATGACGCAGGATACTTTTGATTGGATGAAAATTGACGATTTGGCATTGAAGAAAACGATCATTTCATAGGCAAGAAAACATACTTTTCATAACTACGCCATTTTTTTAGATTTTGATTTTTTTCGACAATCCTACGTTATTGTACAGGAAATACCTTCCATTTGAACTTTTTTCCTTTTTCGGTTTCAGCTACTCAACCGGCCGGCATCATGTCAGCAGTGGAGGAACTTTTTTTCGGCGCCTCCGAAGGTAACGCATAAATCGCTTGGATCTGAATATTTTTCTATGAAAAAAATATACAGGGTGTCCCATTTTAATCTTACACCTGAATTTTCTCGAAAAATATTACTCGGATGAACGGATTGTGTGGAACAAAACTTCTAGGGATTGAAGGGGGCGTTTGAAAAAAATTTATTTGAGGAGCCAAAATTCAAAATGGCGGTGTTACAAAGGCTGACATGTTTTTTTCAAACGGAAACATACATTTTTTTTATTGCCAAAAAATTTGTCAGCTGAAAACTAAAAACTTTTGTTGAAATTTTTTTTTGATAAAGTTCATAGTTTTCAAGTGAGAACATCATTTTCAATTATTTCAGATGTATCCAGGATTTGTGTGTGTGTGTGTGTGTGTGTGTGTGTGTGTGTGTGTGTGTGTGTGTGTGTGTGTTTTTGTACCCATCGTGATCAAAGTTCGTCAAGGATTTAAAGAAACACGTTTTTGGGCCTGAAAATGGCACAAACGCTATTAAAATGGAAAAAAACTATTTTTCATCGATTTTCCTCCAAAATTTTCTCATGAAATATCGTCCAAATTTGAAAACAAAAAAAAAAAATGTTCAACAAAAAAATTTGATTCTTTTTTTGTTCAAGTGGTCATACATTCGAAAATACAACATTGAGCGGCCTGCCGTGAGACATTTAGTCTAATTGTCCCTACCACCGGCATTTGCGTTAGCCCCAGCGTAGGCGTTCCATTTTAATAGCGTTTGTGCCATTTTCAGGCCCAAAAACGTGTTTCTTTAAATCCTTGACGAACTTTGAACACGATGGATAGAAAAACACACACACACACACACAAATCCTGGATACATCTGAAATAATTGAAAATGATGTTCTCACTTGAAAACTATGAACTTTATCCAAAAAAAATTTCAACAAAAGTTTTTAGTTTTCAGCTGACAAATTTTTTGGCAATAACAAAAAGTTATGTTTCCGTTTGAAAAAAACATGTCAGCCTTTATAACGCCGCCATTTTGAATTTTGGCTCCTCAAATAAACTTTTTTCAAACGTCCCCCTTCAATCCCTAGAAGTTTTGTTCCACACAATATTTCGTCCGAGCAATATTTCTCGAGAAAATTCAGGTGTAAGATTAAAATGGGACACCCTGTATAATATAGGTCAAATATAGCCAAATATATTTTTAATTTTCCGAAACATTTGATTGAGTTCAATTCTTCCAAAAAATTCCCGATAATCACCCAAATTTTCAGCGTTCACACTGGTATAGCCCCTTAAAGATGCTCAATTGCAGTTTTCTTGAAAAATATTTCAATCAGTGACAAAAACGAGGAAACAGAGAGGTAAGGGAATAAAATACGCTGCTTCTATAATAAATCTCTATAATATATTTATAATAATGGCGATAACCTTATTTATAATAAATACATCACATTTAGAAAGAGAAGCGGTCGTAAGTCGATAGGCCGCTCGTACGTCATTGTTACTTTTCTTTAATTGTCTTATTTTATTTTATTGTATGCTTTTTTTTTCTTGCTCTTTACTCGTACGACAATACCGGTATACTTGTAACTAATTCTCCTTTAGTCCGTTTATTATTGTACAAACAGGTACATTTCTATAGGAGAGACTCTCTTTACGCGCCAACGAAAAAACGCTAAATCTCTTAATTCCAGCAAAAAGATCGCGATTATCGAAAAAAAATCGTGCTCGTCAATTGAGAAACGAGACTCGTGTGCGAGAATGCAAAGTACGCGTCACTCGTCCCTTTGGTTTCGCGACTATAATTTGTTGAGCGGAAAAAAGAGTTAACGTTGCAATTTGTGATTTTGCGAATAAAAGCTTTTTCGCGCACGATTTCTAATGTTTGGGTCTTCTTTTCGTATCACCCAATGACGGCCAGCCGTGCAATAATTCGTTTCACAGGCACACGCACACAAGACTTTCGTATAACGTTTTGGAACTCTTCGACGTACGACTATCCTCGATTTTTCCTATCTGTTTTTTTTCTCCTTTTTTTCTTCGTTTTTTTTTACACAGACATATATACCGTACCGAATATTGAACGCTATTGGATTTCGTAATTTTTTTTACAACACTGATCTAAAGAAAAGAAGAAGAAAAAAAAGAAAATGTGAACAGAAGGATCCAATTCGTATTTCGAACGAGAACTAAACGCGACTTTTTCGTTCGCCTCTCTTCGTCATTGTCCGGATGACGAAACAAACGTGATCGCGATAACGATACGTGTCCGGAGTTTGCAGTTACACTTTGCTTTTCTTTTTTTTCGATAAATTTGGTACTCTGCTAAGAGGCCTTGTGCATTACGAATTGTCAGTTTTTCGTCGCTTGCAAATTCGACGAGACCTCGACTTGTAAATTACTGTTTTTTTTTTTTTTTTTTTAATACGTTACCATTGTCATAAACTGTAACAGCCATTTTCGAACAACTCTCACCTTTGGTGTCTACGATTATAGCCAAAGATCGGACATTTTTATTTATCTCCCGCGCAGGGTGATCTCTCGCAGATTTTTTGTTTCTATCTGTATCTATCTCTCTCTCTCTCTCTCGGCGCACGTCGCAGACCAAATGAAAATTGCCATTGCTTTTTCGCCTCTCACTTCTGCGACGCCGTGACAAGTTAACCCTTCGACCGCACACTTCCGCCACGAACCTCTGACTGCATGTGGGGTCGATCGGACCCCAGACGTTTTTCAGATCATTGTATTTACCCAAATACGCGTGTTCTTTTTGCAGATACGATTTTTGTAATCAACGATCCTTATTTTATGGCCGAAAAATCATTTTTTTTCGAGAAAAACACAAATAGAATGGCCACACATTCGTTCAAAGTGAGAGAGACGCGCTGTAAAATACGTACTTGCGCGAAAAAGAACATGGGGTCAAAGCGATCCCAGTGTGCAGTCGAAGGGTTGAACTTTCGTTAATCTCGCTTTGTCGTGGAATGCCCCGTATACATACAGACCCACACGCGCACACACAGACCCACACAATAACGTGAAATGTACGATGATCGATTATAATAATTGATAAGCGACTATATATTGCCCGACATAAACAAAAACAAACGTTCTCGCTGCTTCGATGTTTGCATTATTTACAAAGGTTGAGTCGTGATTCCGGACAATTACCCGAGAGAGCAGAAGTTTCGCGACGAGAAATGTCCCCGTGGGGTATCGCAGCATCGATGAGAATTTCACGTATTAATACACACCGGGTGAGCCACTAGAAATTGCACGCTCGAAAGGACCTGTTGATGTGGATTTTAGGCGAAAAATCCCAGACACAATTCGAATGGGCTTGTTGAGATCATTTAGGTCACCTTAGATTGTTTTTTTTTACAAGCTGTCAGCTCCATTTACCGACCTATTTTTTTTTTATAGAAACAACGTATCACCCGGTATATATAAAATGTTCACGTATTAACGTGTATTTAACGGAAAGAATTGAGTGTAGAATCGCGGAACTTTTTTCTCTGAAACATCACGCGAGGGGCAACTTGAAATATTGGTATTGTGTGCATGGAATGTTTGCGTGTACCTCGAGATGGCGCTCCATATTTCCGTAAAGTCGCCGCGCACTTATTGTTTTTGTAGTCGAAATGACTATTCCGCATACGTCCTGCGTATCGATATATGTATGTGTGTATATATATATATATATATATATATATATATATATATATATATATATATATATAATTTGTATTTAAAGGGCGTCACGTTGATCCTCTTGCTTTCCCTCAGCCGTGTGTACCCATGTATGTGGTGTTTTGCAAAATACTCGTTTGTCCATCGATAAGCGATACCCGTTGGCTTTCTCGTGTACGCAGGCTCGTTAGTTCGACGTGGACGGCACTGAACTTATCAGACTGGACATGTAGCAACAGTAGCAGGGCTCCAATATGCTCATGTTTCTGCAGAATTAGAACGAAAGGCGTAATCAACATTTTCATTTGCTTTCGAACGCAAATTTCGTATCCGAATGCATTTGAATGGAAAAACTTTTGAACTTTCGCTTTGTTATTTACATTTATTAATTGTTTGAATTTACTTTTTTTCTTTTGCTATTTATTTATTTACCTTTATTCTGTTGAATTTATTTAAATTTCTTATTTATTGTCAATTGTATAGTTCACCTGCTCGTCGAGCGAGACGCTGACTCTTTCTTCTTCTTATCTCTGCTCTCCTGGGTGCACGAGTCGTTGCCAGAATCACGAAGCGATCGCTATAGTTGTAGGCCACTGGAGCTACTGCTTCTACTCGTTGTGTCGAGCGACACTCTTCCGTCTACGCTGTATCTGTAAGAGTACGTGGATCAAAGTGAGAAAAGTGATCCTCTCGGTTGGTTTGAAGAAAAAGAAAAACGAAGAGAGGAGCGGATTAAGTCGGTTGGTGGACTCACTCCTTGCGAATCGAGGGAGCTGTGATTTCTTGAGTCGCAACTCTTTCCTCGGAGAAATTGCGGGTTCTAAGTAGGCTATTTTTATTTAGGCAAGTACCACCAGGTCTTATCGTTGTATCGCTCCGTTGAGGATCGTCGTTGCGCTTCGTATTGTCTCCAGGGAGATTTTCGTTGTTGCTCGCCGCCTCGGTATCCTGCTCCGTTGGCAAACAAGTCTCGACCATTTCGCTCAAACAATTGACGAATAATTCGGCGCTCTCGGCGGTACGATTACCCTGGATGAATTAAACAACGCTATCATTGCTCCGTTTCGACCAGGGGATACCTTTCATCAAAATTCAAAGTCGCAGTTTCGCGTGATCGTTTTCAAGAAAAGAAATTAGTAACTTATTAAGGCGGAATATACATTTACAACGATAAAAAAATCGTTTTCTTTTTTTTCTTCTTTGAACGATAGAACTATACATGTAGAATATTGTCCCAAAGTTTTAAAGCGAAGTTCGAAAAACTCCAAACGTTACAGCCCGTCAACGCTGTGCCTCATCGCTCGGTTTCGGAGCGGGCGTGAACTTAAAACGCGTTTTTCTCAAACTGCATTATCGAAATTGGCGTGCAGGATTACTCAAAAACTATTAAGCCGATTGAGTTGAAACTTGGTAGAAATATTGATAATATTGGTATCTTCTACTTGACAAAAATTGTTTTTTTAAAGTTGAAAAAAAAACTACTTTTTCAATCCACATTTTACAGAAATGTTGCGTGAAATGTTGATTTTTTGTTGTACATTCGCGCCATTTTCTCAAATTTCCATTTTCTTCATTTTAATTACCGTTGCATAGAAACTATACATGTTCTAAGTGAAAAAATGTTTCAACTTTTTTGCAATTCAAAGTCTACGGGAAGCTGGACTGAATGCCAATTCGCAACTCCCGCGGCGACCTTGCTGTAACACTCAGCCACAGCTCCGCCATTTTGATGATGGATTAACTTTAAAAAAATGTTTCGCATACTTAAATATACGATTTAAGTATACCAAAATTTTGATAATTGTAGAATAATGATTTTTTAGTTTTAAAAATCCCTTAATACTGCTTTTTTCCTGTCTAAATGTATATCCCGCCTGAAGACCTTAGGTCACAGTAACGGGTATAAAATCATGTGCAAATTTAACAATTTTTTTTCGTATGAAAAAGTCATTCACTCATAAAATAAATTACACATCTATTTAGTATGAATATCAAGCTGTTAGGAAATATATATATTTTTTTCGACGTACAAAATGGCCGACTACTCGAACCTTCTCGAAACAGCTTTTTTTCCAATTGGCGTGACAAATAACCAACAATTTTCACTCGATTTGTTTCAAATTCAAAAGATATGTTCCTACTTGCATTTCGCAGAGAAGTACGTACAGAATTTTTGATTAATCGAAAACTTTTCATTATATGAGCAGTTCATAAGCAGTTATAACGAAATTTTTCACTGAAAATTCATTTCTTAAGTTAAAATACCTGCAACTTTCGAATGAGACAATATTTTTTAAATTCCGTACGTACTTCTCTAGGTTTTCTAATGTAGATTGACGAGAATTTTTGTTTTTTGTTCTAGGTAAAAAATTGTGGAGAGGTCCTCGTTTCCACAATGTTTATCTCTACAACGCTTCAAGTCCGTTTTTTCAATTTCACAATGACTTATCTCTCATCTGTACAAACCGGAAATCCAGCAACTGTATAAGAGGCTCAAGTTTGCAATATTGAACCTCTACAACGATCTAGCCTTATGATTATCCCTAAAACGTATTTATTCAGATTTGTATCAACTGAACAATGAGGGATTGCAATATGCATTAATTCTACAATGTATCAACTCTACAAAAACTTCGAGTACTCAACGTTCAACTGGGCAATATTCTTGTTAACTCTACAACACCTGATATACCATCTGTTGTAGAGTTAACAAGAATATTGTCCAGTTGAACGTTGAGTACTCAAAGTTCTTCTAGAGTTGATAAATTGTAGAATTAATGCATATTGGAAATCCCTCATTGTGTAGTTGATACAAATCCGAATTAATACGTTGTAGGGATAACCATAAGGCAAGATCGTTGCAGAGGTTCAATATTGCAAACTTGAGACTCTTGTACAGTTGGTGGATTTCCGGTTTGTACAGTTTGTCATTGTTAAGTTGAAAAACGGACTTGCAGCGTTGTAGAGATAAACATTGTGGAAACGAGACCCTCCCTCGATGTACAAAATAGCCGATTACTAATATTTTCTTTTATCTTTTATTTATGCGCTCCGCGGCGCGACATTTAGCATCCACAATTTTGTGGATGCGAAATGTCGCACCGCGGAGCACCTAAAAAAAGATAACAAAAGAAAATATTAGTAATCGGCCATTTTGTACATCGAAAAAAATAATACATTTTCGAACAGCTTGATATTCATACTAAACAGATGTATAATTAATTTTTCACTTTTTCATACGAAAAAAATTGTTAAATTCGCACATGATTTTATACCCGTTACTGTGGTCCAAGGCCTTAAGCCTAGTTTCTCGTAGAAATTGTGAATAAAGATTTTATATTACAATATTTTAGTGTCTGTACATTCTTTTTCCCTTCCGTCTGAAATCGAGGTGCGACATATAGAATACGATAACGACGCAATATCTACGATTTTCGCAAATTTCAAAAGTAAACCACGAAAGAAGAAATACCTTGGCGTAAGGTCCGGCGAATCTCCATAGGCCGCCGAATCCGCAGCTCTGCAGATAGTGCAACTGCTGTCCAATGTCCTCGCATGCGATCGTGTTCTGTATGATAGCCTGTACAGCGCTGAGTATAATTTGATCGTGGCAGGAGGTCAGTACGCTGCTGATTTTCGCGTCGAGTAGATTGTTGATGACGGGAAAGACTTTGGGAAAAACGACGGAAGCTTCGGCGAGATAATCGTAGAGTATGCGCGTCTCGTTCTCGTCGGTCGAGTATTTCACGAGGGTCGCGAGTATCGTGAGTACGAGTGTTTGAGTGGTAAAGTCGGTGAGTAGTTCGGGATCGAGTAGTACGTTGTTCTCGTTGCTGACGCTGGCGCGTGCGCTGCGGTTCTTCGTCTCGGCGTTCTCGTCGCTCGTTTTCGTCGTTTCTTTGGTCGCGGGTACGGAGAACGAGCGTTGAGTCTTGAGCAACGTTCGACCGGATGAATGAGGGGCAAATTTTTGTTGCCGAGCCTGCGACATTGCGCCAGGATCCAAGAGATCCCAGGACTTTTGTTTCTTGTTGGGCCGATTGAGTGCGTCAGCGAGGCGGCTGCTGGTGGCGCTGTTGCTCGTTTCGTTGGTTGCTCCGTTGCTCGTCTCGTTACCGTCGATGAAATCCGTCCCGTTGCTCTCGTTGAAGCTTCTGGCGAGGGAGTTTCTGACGTGACAGCGACTGCGCACCTCCTCGGAGACGGACACGAGTGCGGCGAGATAAGCGACGCTCTCGGGTGTAACCTCGAATTTGTCGCGTCGAAGAGGTTTCGCAACGATCGCGAGTAGCATCGTGAGTACCCTGGTAGTGCGTGTGACGGTGGTTGGTGTCGGATGACGATAGCCCTTGAGCAAGTGTCCAACGAGGGCAAAGTGAAAGTTCGACTTGAAGGACAGACCGACCGCGTGATCGAGTTGCTTGAAGTGCAACTCCAGTGGCTCCCTCACCGACATCATCACCTTCTCGAGGCTCTTGTCCTCGAAGTTGCCCTGCGAGTCGAGGGTGTGCAAGTTTTGCTCGAGCAAAGCGAGCCCCGAGGCGTATAGTGGCGCCTCGTCCAGTTGCAGCACCGACGTCGCGACCCAAAAAAGATACCGATGAATCGGCGATTCGGGCCGCAGCAGCGGCTGAAGTCTCGTCAGACACATGACGATGGCCTCGAGGAGGGTTATGTCGTTGAAGCTTTCGAGCGCCTTGACGAGAATTCTCAGCAGCTGCTTGATGTCCTGATCGGTGATGCTCTTGCTGATGCAGCCGAATACTATGAGGGCTCGGGGCTGGAGAGCCGGATTGAAGCAGAAGGCGAAACTCTTCGCCAGGGAGGTCCACGTCGTGAGCCAATCGCAGGTCGGTATGTCGCGCATACAAGCCTCCATTATTTCCAGCAGCGCGTCCGTTATAACCTCCAAGCTCGTGAGAGCGAGATGTTCGCGATCCTGGGCGCCACCGCCTGACACGCTTCTCTCAGCCCCGGCGAACCACTTGTTGTCGCTCGAGTGCCTGTAACTCGAGCGAAAAGCCGTAACTGCCGCGGACTTGACTTTGCTTATGCCGAAGAGCAGATAAAACTTGGGCAACGAGAACTCGTCGAGGCTCATGCGCAATACCCGATATGTGTCCTCGGAGAAAGACGGCGAGCTGCAGGTGCACAACGAATGTATGATGTTTATGACGAGGCCGTGGGTCGAGGCTCTCATGCTGAGGCTACCCGAGCACACGAGAAACGTCACCGTGTGAAACAAATAGGGCAGATGCTTGCCAACGTCGAGGCAATTGTTGAACGACAGCATGAGCAAATAACGCGCCAGTATCGCTATATCGTCCCACATCATGTGCTGCTCGAGCAGAGGAGTCGGCGACATGCAAGTCTTGTCGACAACCCGGCACAAACGTCCGATCACTTTTTTCGCGACCAATTGTACGTTGCCGGACGCGAGAGCGACCGCGGTATCGGCCATTATCTCGACCATGGGCGAGCCCAGGCCGTACTTGACGCTCTTTTGAATAAAATTGTCGAGCACGGTGTCAATGAGGTCGGGCAAACGTCCTATCGTGCTCCAAATTTTCGCCTGTATGCTCGGATACATCTCGACCTCCTCGATCGTCAGTGTTATGAGCTTCTCGAGTATCTGATTGACCTGCTTCTGTCGCTTGCCACCCTCGTCGTTGGGCTTGTAAAAGCGCACGAGATTCTTGAGCCACGGTGTCATGTACTCGAGGCACAGGTGCTTCAGCTCGATCGTCGAGACGCGAAAGCCCTGTATGCACTCCTCGAGAAATTCAAGGGTCAAATGAGGATCGTTCGCTGCCAGAGTCTCGCTCAGATGCTTTATGAATATCGTGTTGTTCGACGGTATGCACAGGCCCGAAGTCTCCAACAGCTGACCCTCGATCTTCAGGTCGAATGTGGCCGTTAACGCGCACAGCTGATTGTAAGCGGCCGTGCGTAAATTCGGATCGGAACTGCCGAGATTCAGTAGCGCCATGTTGAGCAACGTGCCAGGCACGTCCTTCGGTCGTATCTTCGGATGCACCGACATCGAGTCCGGCTGCGACAATTCCCAGCGATTTCTTATGTGTATTATCGACTGCACGATGCTGTCGCAATCGTTGTGTATGAAGGACAACGGCACGCCCTCGTTCGATATCGTCAGGGTGAATTGATTGTCGTCGACGAGGCAAACCTCCTCGATCTCCGAGGCGTAATAAACGTCGTTCAGGAATACCGAGTGCGAGAGTACCTTGCACTTTTCCGCCGACGTTATTTGTATCGCGGTCGGGCCAACCTTCACCGAGACCTTCGTGTCCTTGTGCGAGAGCTTCATCGCGCTCGTGAACACCTTGAGATCCTCGTCCAGCGACAAGGTAGCACCCGGCAATTTTTGCTGCTCCGGATCGATGAAGTCGTTCAAACGTCCCGGACCGTCCACGAATACGACCTTGCGATTGCCCTTCAACGGGGCCAATATGCGATCGTGAAATTTAGTGAATTCGCGCACCCAATTGTCGCAATTGTAGATGTAAGCCGCGTGGATGTTCTCGTAAGCGACCTCCGGCAACACGTGGAACCACTTTTGCAGGAATTCGGTGCGAAAACGATTGTCCGAGCAGGTGTGAGTGAAGTCCACGACGAGCTCGAACGGCGCGTGACAGAATGGCTTCAGCGTCAGTATCACGTGATATATCAACAGATCACCGTTCGTCTCGCCGATCCTGCAATCATAATTTTCGTTTTTTTTTTCTCATCCTCGAATGTCAACTTGCGGTACGATGATTTTTTTCAATCTTCCTTACTCACTTGTACCTCCTCGCTATGTAATAAAAAACGGGATGACCGAGCTTGCTCTTGCCAGCCTGGTAGAATATGTTTAGGCTCTTGATGCTCTTGAATTCTTCCTTCTCGTGCATCTTGTGCTTCACCATTATCTCCTCGAAATTCGTCGAGGACATGTCGATGCTCGACCAGCGCGCGTACGACGACGAGAACAGCAGGCTGCTTCGGGCGAAAGGAAAGAGAAGGAACAACGAAAGAGTGAGTTATTTCTTCCTCGTTCCATAATAAAAGTGAGGATAAATGTGAATATTGAACTTTTTATTTAGTAATCACTGGAATATGAAATTACAATTAGCAGTTTGTGTACGATATAATGGAAATGAGGAAATTGAGAAAGTAGAGTCGAGACGATGGGAATGAGAAAATAAAATTACGGGGTGAGATGCAGTCAGAATTATCAAAAATTCGATTTTTTAAACATTTTCTTGAAGTATGAAGTTTCGACAATATTCCCTGAAAATTTCAAGTCAATTCGATGAATAGTTTCCGGGATATCCCACAATTAGTGAAGGGTTGTCGGGTCCCCATGGCAGGTAGCGGCTGACAAACGCGCAAACGAGGATACCCGGGAAGGCAGAATGCTTCGAAGATAACAACAAATTGATATTTTGGAAGCTTCCACATCGGCAGAAGCCCTATTGTATGGGCCAGGAATTAATGATTCGATGTAAGTAATTTTTTAATTTATATTTCTATACATAAATCAAGTGTAAAATTGGAAACCTCTTTCAGAAATTATCAAAAATGTATTACTCAAAAACCCTCAACTTTAGCAAAATTTTATGAAGAATACTATCGTTTTAAAACTGCCCAAAATGTTTAAAAAATAATAACTCATCCCGAAAAACTTTAATTTTTTGAAAAATCGTTTTAACAATTGGCTATAAACAACTGAATGCTCGACTATTCGGCCAAAAAATGTGATATTCGGATTCAGCGGATCAAAATACATAAAAAAAGTTTAGCTTCATCCATCGAGCTCAACATTTTACGAACATATAATACAAACTTTAAACGCGTTTTTCTCGAAACTATGTTTTTCAAGTCTGTGACCAATATAATTCAAAAACCAATCGATGGATTTTGATGAAATTTGGTGCGCTTATTGATAGCATTAAAAACTAGTCCTTAATCGAAGGATTTTCATTTTTGTTGAAAATTTCTCTTTTCTTTTAAACAATAAACGATCGCTTTTTTCGTCGAAAATCGAAACTTATCTGTCGGAAGCCGCCATTCTGTTAATTAAAAAAAAAGAAAGCTTCGATTAAGAATTAGATTTATTATTAAACCAATGATTTTTTTGTTGGTTTTTTATTTCAAATGATCCAGTACAATTTTATGATGGTCACCGCAAAGCACTACATGCCGAAGGGGGTCCGACAAAGATGGCGATATTTCTTATAAATAATCAATATTTTTCTTTGAAAATGTGTACAGGTCAAGTTAAAATACAACATAAAAAGTCTGTGTCATCACGCTTGTAAAACAAACTTTATTAATATAAAAAAAAAAATTATCGAAACTGCTCGTTTTTTCACGCCTCTGACTGCATCTCACCCCTTAAGACGATAGAATTACGAAAACAAAATTAAAAAGACAAAATGTAAAAAAATGTCGAGACGTTAAAATTGAGAAAATAAAATTGAGACCATAAAATATTGAAAATTAAATTGAAAAAAAAAAAACAACAATATTGAACGAATATAAATATTCAATAATAAAATATAAATAGATTGGCTTTTTCTGTCTTTCGTATGCAAAACTCACTGCGAATCGACCGGCTTGTGCTCGGGCGGTCCAAGATAAGCAAGAAGGGTTGCCATTTTGTCGAAGGGTCGTCGTCCAACGGCTTTGTGATCTCTGCTACTGCTGAGATAGTCGCCGATCCTTTCCTGATGATTCCAGAGTAGCCGATGGAGCGCCAAAACGTTAACGTCCGAGACAAAGGACATTGGTTGATTGGCCTGGTCGACGGTTTCGCAGTCCGAGGCGATCTGTATGAAGAATCTTCGTCCAATCTCGAAGTGCGCCTGCAGAAAATCGTTGAACGGCAGCATGTGTTGTTCCTTGCTGAATTGAACGTGATTCGCGATGTTCTGCAGTATTTTCGACATGAGCATGAGGCCCCGCTTGACGTGTGGTGGCACTTGCTTGCCGACTATTCCCATCTCCTGGGGCGAAACGATCGCCGGGTTGATGAAACGCAGGAATATGACGGTGCCAACGGCTCCGATGTTGTTCTGCGGACACTGGGGGAATCTCTTGCTCAATACTTGGTAGAGACAGTGGCACATTGAGCGCAATTGCGGTGGAAATCTGCGGTGACGAAGGGAAAGAAAAAAAAAAGGCTCGGTCAATGAACGAAATGGATCGATTGTTGAGAGTCATCGAGCGAAATTTACGCGCGCCTTCACTGAGAAAACAATATATTTCTATGTACCAGAATTTGTTAACTATCGACAAATGGTAAAATTGGATATGGCGAAATAAATACCTGCTTACAGTTAATGTAAGCAACAAATTAAATTCATTTGAGCCTCTGAATTGTCACGAATAAAGATATCGTAGTAGTTAATAAGTGGTACTTTAAGGCGTTAGACTACAGTAACGGGTATAAAATCATGTGCGAATGTAAGAATTTTTTCGTATGGAAAAGTGATTCACTCATAAAATTAATTACACATCTATTTAGCATGAATATCAAGCTGTTAGAAAATATATATTTGTTTTCGATGTACAAAATCTACTAGTATTTTTTTTGTTATCTTTTTTAGGCGCTCCGCGCCGTGACATTTAGCATCCACAATTTTTTACCTGGAATAAAAAATGAAAAGTCTCTTCAATCTACATTAGAATAGCTAGGGAAGTACGTACGGAATTTAAAAAATATAGTTTTATTCAAAAGTTGTAGGTATTTGAACTTAAGGTATTCCTTTCACGAACCCAAATATTTTACACTTAACCGATTTTCGTCTATTATGAAGTAAAAATACATCCCAGTATATTGGTAAAATTTCAAGCCAAGTTACCGAACCTTTAACGAAAAAATACGGCCCTAAAAATTGTCTCATTTATACGGCGCTTTATGGACATGTGACGCTGGCCACATTTCTATCTAATAATTTATACACTAAATAACTCTAGATGCCTAATATAAACTGCTCACAGATGTAAAAAAGTCTAAAGATTCCGTGACGGCAATACAAATAGAAGGTCGCCGAACGTTTAAAAAAAAAAAAATAATGTTAAAACTTGGAAAAATGTGACTAGCAGACGAATTTTTGCAGCCGTGACGTTTCAAATAAATGTAAAAATGTCTCGATCTACTAAATTTGCGCGCAATTTTTTATTCTAGGTTATCGTTGTGTATAATAATCCATTGTAACTTATTTTTTTATTAAACGCAATTATAATTTACCGACGATTCAGAAGGCCCTGCTTATGCCCCCACAAAATACGGCCCTCCGCGAAAGGAATACCTTAAGAAATGAATTTTCAGTGAAAAGTTTCGTTATAACTGCTCAAAAACTGCTCATAAAATGAAAAGTTTTAGATTAATCAGAAATTCCGTACGTACTTGTCTGCGAAATGCAATTAGGAACAGAACTTTTAAATTTGAAGTAAATCGAGTGAACATTGTTGAAGTTATTTTTCACGCCAATTGGAAAAAAGCTGTTTCGAGAAGTTCCGAGTAGTCGGCCATTTTGTACATCGAAAAAAAAAAATATATGTATTTTCTAGCAGCTTGATCATTCTCACTTTTTTATACGAAAAAAATTGTTAAATTCGTACATGATTTTATACCTGTTACTGCGGTCTAACCCCTTAATGGAACATACCCGTTATTAACAGCCAATAGATATACAGTTGGTCTAACCCAATGCTTCGTGTTGATATACTATAAATACTTGTTTCCTATACTGAGGCGTTTATTCAATAAGTGGAAAAGTTGTCCCATATGTAAAGATAGTTGAGTGAACGATATTTTATATTCCCACAAATCAAAATTCGTGTAGAGTTACCAACTGAATATTTGGACAAAGTCATTCATTGATTGTCGGCAGGTGAATGTGCAATTGAATCAATGTAGCACTATAGTGCTAGTAGGCAAGTGTACAAGGAACAACTCTCCGAGAAAATGAGAGTTGTTCCTTGCTACTTGTAGAGGACAAATCTTTGGACAACGATTTCTCCTCTATAAGTAGCAAGTCCGTTAATCGGAGGACAACAAAGGTGGTAGCGTCAATACGTCGTAGAGAGCAAGGAACAACTCTCATAGAAAATAGGCGGCCGAGCGGCCCCGCGGTCGAGGTCTTTGCCGCCCCTGCTCTAATGCATAATTTAATATTCTCTATATATACTTTCGAAAGTTTCCTAAAGATTTGGCAGGTCCCACAAAACAAGAAAATCGTTAATTGATGCCATCGGTGCAGAGAATAAATTCACGTTTTCACGGTCACAAACTGATATCCTCTAGGCAAGTGGACATGCGGTCACGCACAGTCTCCAGTGTACCTCGATCGTATCTACGTCGCGCCTGCGCACGAACGAACTTGTGCGACCACGGGCCATGGTAGCGTACAAAGTAAACGGTCTTGCCAAATGTACGATACTTATCTCAAGTGCAGATTTGTTAACTACTAACAAATCATTATATGAGACGAGTCGTCGATGTTTTTTAGTTATTTGCCAACTATTACCATGGCTATCTTTGATTTAACTGATGATTTTTTAATTATTACCAAATATTCATTTTGTAATAAGTGTACGACTGTTACCTCAAAGAACTACTGGGCCAACATCTTAAAAACAGATTCATCAATAGTTAATAAATCCTTATTTGCGTTAAATAGAGAATTTGTTGCGTCAACTGTAACTCTTGGCTCAAATGCGTCCGAAATAGTCGTTTTGAATGAAGATCAGTTAATTGTCGTGACATGTTCATTTACATTGAACACAGGATAGTCGCGGCACCTAACGTTAACGGCCCCAAATCTAAATATATTAATTGTGAACAAATCTCTACTCCTTTGTACTGTCTTATCATATCACAATTTTAACTCGTTTTTTGATGACCATATATATCTACCGAGTTGAGAGAAATAAAAGTGATGAAATAAATAATTCCCTTCGAAGAAATACTATGGCTATAAAATTTTGTCATGAGAACACGAATATTTCTTAAGGGATAACACCACTCTAGGCTTTTGGACAAATAGTTTCTATTGCCTATGAAATACTTTGTTGTCACAAAAACAACATGCAATTGGTCCTGTAGCGAAATTTCTTTTTTAAAGGTTCAATTATCGATTTTGCCGCTACGCCTCAGACTTCCTCTAAACGCGTTTTTCTCGAAACCCTTTTTTCAAACTGGGAGGACGGATTATTCGAACACCTTTGCATGGATCGATTTTAAAGTTTGATTGTAGCTTCACAATTACATTCTCTATGGGAGTACATAGCCGTTTTTTTTAAGATTAAATGTAAACTTTTTTCATAAACAATTTACTGCTCATTTTTTAGACAAAAAATCGATTTATTTCTTTCAAAGAGCGCCATTTTTTCGAAATTCGATTTAAAGAATTCTTACGTCGTCCCATAGTTAATAATATGTAGATTATAATTTTGTTTAGTTTTTGTTCCAGATCTTATACTTTACGAGAAAACCGTCCTCGAGTGAAGCTATTTGTAAAAAACACGTTTTTCAAGATGGGCTCTGTCGCCGCCATTTTGTATGAAAATTATAATAATTTTTTTTTCATACGTTAATATGTGTTTAATAAACCTTCTCAAAGAAATCCTATTCCTTTTTTCATCCTTCCAAAATAAATAGCCAAAGTTAGGCCTTATTTTCTACCGCTGGAGTGGTGTTATATCCCTTAACGACTAACACATTTTTTGCAACAGTTAATGAATATTTGAATAAAAGTGCCAACTAAATGTATTTCTTTACTATAAATTAACTGTTTTCTCAGTGTGGATGACTCTCGTGGCAATCGTTCGAAAAGACAGTTTTCGTTTACTTGTCGGCCGACGAGACTATAGCGTCGAAGACTTTTTGCGTGAGGGCTATGAGATTTCGACCGTTTTGCGCGATATTCTCGTTCACGTCGATCCTCGCGCTGTCGACCTCGAACCTCGTGAACGGATCGTCCAGCAGCGGCTTTATCAGCGGCTCCAGCAAATTCTGCAAGTACGACGCGCCGTAAATCTTGAAGCAGAACGCCATGATTTTGCTGCCGAGGCTATTGCCGCGAAAGAGCGTCTGCATGCAGTCGGAAACCTCGACCTCGCGATAAAACATGTTCCAGAGGAGCGGCGAGAGCAAGTGTTTCGCGTCGAACAGGGTGACGAATACTCGCGCCAATTCGTCCATCTGGTTGGACGTAACGACGTTCGCGAGTGCAATGGCTATCGGCAGCTCGCCCTTGTCGCTTATCATCGTCACCAACTGGACCAATTGCTCGAAACGATCGGCTAGCACCGTCTCCGCCAGAGTATCGAACTCCGTTCCTTGCTGAAGAATTTTCGTCAATACTTCCATGAACGCTGCCCGCGTCTGGAGATCTCGATTGTAACCCAAATCTGTTGAAAGTAAAAAAAGATTTTACTTCTGATCGGAGAAGTTTATTTGTTATGTATTTTTTTTTGCTCCAGCCCAAAATCGGTCCAAAATTTTTTTGGGTTATTGTTATGGATGAAAAACGATGTTACATGTTGAATTAAGGTGGGGGAAGCCCGAATATGAAGAAGAAAAAACGTGTAAACAGTGTCATTACGGTGGAGGGCAAAAAACAAATACGTAACATGATTTTTTGTTTTCAAATTTTTTCTTGTGCGTGCGTGTGTGTGTGTTTGTGCGTGTATGTGCGTGTGCGTATGTGAGTATGTGTCTATAACGTGCTATTTTGTCCCTCGTTTCCGCAAACTTCAAAATCCCATAATTTCTGGAATTAATAAAAAATGTCGACCTCCCCCAACTGAATATCAATAGTGATGACATAAAGGCGTTCATGGTAAAAAAAGAGTTTTGGCATTGAAATTGGTCTAAAGCCGTCATTCTATAGTTTTACCGGATTTTTTTCGTTATTTAGAAGTTTATTTGTTATGTATTTTTTCGTTATTTAGAAGTTTATTTGTTATGTATTTCTTTCGGGTCGTAATATTGATAAGTGGATCTTGAGAATGTTGAAATTGATACGCAGCTAAAAAAGACCGCCTCTGGAACCTACACAAACCCAAAACGAGCTTCACTTTTTTTAAACTCCGATAATCTTTTAAAAACCCATTTCTTCTTTCCGGACTCTCTATAATAATTTCTATGTAACCGAAACAAACTTTGCATATGATTTTTTTTTTGCGTTTTCGATAGCTTGGCAACAATTAAAAATTAAGAATCCTAAATAACGATCTTCAGTTGTATTTCATTTTTTAGTTTTATTCATTTTATTTTCTTGGAATTGCAGATTTTATTCGGATTAAATTTGTGATTTAATTGAAATCTATTAATATCGGTGTCTGAATGTTGAGACATTTTTTGAGGCCGTTCCCGTAAGTATAACTCTCCATATGGTGATATTTAAATTTACTAAATAAATTCAACGTAATAGAATATTACTTTATTTAAATTTAATTTCTATTAAGATTCCGATAAGCTTATGATTACTTATACATTTAAAATCCTGCATAATCTTCTTCAAGTTTATTTCACTTTGATTAGTTTATTGATTTTATCTTATTGGGATTTTAGATTTGAATTAGATTAAATTTCTGATTTTATTCAATCCCATCAATATCAATGTCTGAATTTGGCGACTTATTTTCTGAGAATGTTCCCATAAGTATTCATCCTTATCCATTGGTATTTCAATTTATTAAATGAATTCAATGTAATGGAATTGTATTTTATTTCATTTGAATTTAAGGGGCTACATCTACCTAGGTGGATCAAAAAATTGCATTCTCCAAAAATATTTTTGTTCAATAGTATCGCCCTTTAGCTATATTCCCTGAAAATTTTGATGAAATATTTCTAAAATTGAATGAGCTACAGCTTCTAACAGTCGACGGGCGAGCGGTAGCAGCACCATACTTCAAACTTTAAAGGCGTTTTCCTTGACACACTGTTTGAAAAGTCGGTCGACATGATATCTCGAGAACCACTTGATGGATTGTCATTAAATTTATCGGAGATACGATGAAAAACATTTAAAGATCGTTGACGAACTCACATTTTTCAAATTCGATCTTCATTTTTTAATAGATACGTAAAAATTACGACTTTTTTCCATCGATTTTGTATGCTCGTGTTTCGACTCGTCACCACGTTGATTAAAAAAATGATTTTAATAATCAACGATCGTCAACGACTCGTATTTATTGTTAACTTGAATAACCCGTTTGATTTTTAGATTCCAGATAGACCGTTTAGGCTGGTGTCCACCGCGAAACGTCGTGAACACATTTCATCATCTGCCGGCGGCCATGTTTTTGTCGTTGTTCTGTATTTTTTGTGATTTTTTAAAAAGGCTCTCAATATATGTACCTCTGTGCTAAAAAATGCGTTTCTTTTTCACCAACCGTTTCCCAGATTTTTTTTCTCGGAATTTGACCATTCTTTCGGGTCTCTAGGTAGATGTAGCCCGATAAGGAGAGATACACACCTAGATGGTCGAGGTCGAGGATTTAGAAGTTATGAACATTCCGTCGACCGTAGAAGACCTACACTATGGGCCTGGTATCGATGATTCCATGTAAGTTGACAACTTTCATGATTTATTCATTCCCAAATTTTCAAACGCGTTTTTTTCGAAACCACGTTTTTCAAATCGGTACCCAACATTTCTCGAGAACCAATGAACCGATCGTCTTGAGGTTTTTTGTGGTTATTCTATACACCATTATCTAGTACTTGTCATAGGATTTTTTCTTCCGTTACTTAGTTTTTGTTTCAGAGGCAAAAGAATAACTAATTTTTGGCCCAAAATTCACTATTTATGTTCAAACGTCCGCCATTTTGTCATAAATCGATATTTTCAAAATCGGAATGACAAGTACTAGATTATAGTATCTAATTTAATAATCTTTTTAGTTTTTTTTTCAGATGATTTTTGACGAAACGCCAGTGGGTACCGTATACGCAGATTTTTTAAAGACGCTCCAAGGATCGTACAATATCCTTGTATATTTTTGATATTTTTAAATCAAGAAAATTAAACATATTTTTGAATGTATATACTTTTAGATAATTAAAACCCCAATCCGAAATTTCAAATAGTTTTCCTTGAAAAAATTGACAAAAATGACCTTTTTCCGGCTCCTAGGTGTATATCTCCCCTTAAGTAATCACAGTGTAGAATTTAAAAAAATCGTTTTTTTTTGCATCATCCGATAGTTTAGACGGTTGTAAACATGAACCTGGTATCGCCGATTGATCGTAAGTAGAGAATTTATATGAAAATTTCGCACACAAGATTTTAAACGCGTTTTTCTCGAAATGTCGTTTTTCAAAACGGTGTACACTGTCAAAGAAAGACTTTTCAATCTATCCGTCTCAAATTTTGACTCAATATTCTTCACGCCATTCTTTATCTCGTTATGGAAGCTTTTTTCGAAATCTTCATTTTTTTAACGAAAAACTCGAAAAAATAGTCTAAATTCGATACTTTTCTGTCAAACGGCCGCCATTTTGTCAATTTAGAAAAAAAAACCCTCCATAGCAAGATAGCGGCATTCATACTGATTAATAATCTATTTACAAATTTTGTTTCGGGTAATATTTATAGCCACAACAGTCCACACCGTGAGGACTCCTTTTTTCGAAATAATTTTCAACCTTAAAAAAAAAATGTTAAAAAATTTGTTTAAATCGTTAAAAAAATTATTTTTGTACTTCATGAGTGCTTTGATTTGAATTAAAAAACTCAGACTGATTAGCCTATTTCAATCATCAATTAAAGAAAGTCCCAAAAATCAGCTATTTTTCGACCCGTTACACTGTGACGATTCCTCAAACTGAAGTTGGAAAAGAGAATTTCTCCCGTTCTCTCCCCGGCAATATCGACGATTTCGCATTATTGCATCGAAACTCACCAATCGAGTGCATGAGGCCGCTGTCTATATTGGCACTGAGTAGATTGCTCATAGCTTGAATAGTGGCGTTTCGAAGAGTCGACAATTTGCCCGTGTTGAGATGTTGCCTCGAAACGACTTCCTTGTCCTCGATTGCGGCGTCGTTGCAATCATTGAGGAGATTCATGAAGAGGGTAAAGTATTTGAGAAAGAGTTGAGACTTGGCTTCCATGAGATCGCCGCGATCGGACTCTTCGGGTTGGAGTGGCAGACCGAGGAGAAGAGCTCCGACCGCCTCCATGCACGCCTGATCGAGGTCTCTCGTGATGGTGGTTACGTCGCTGTTGCTGGGCGGTGCGATTTGATGTGTGGTGCCCATCACCCAATCGGTCAGATACTCGACGAGTTTGTTGCGAAATTTCATTTCTTGACGAAAAACGAGATCGTCGCGTCTCTTCATCATCGCCTCAACGAGGAGGCACAATTTTGTTTTTATATCGATCGCGTGCACGGTCATGTCCAAATGACGAACGTATCTGACGATCGCCAAGGTCATGCCCTCGATACTCGTTATGCCGAGATAGTCGGAGGGCTCGTCGGTCTTCGAATCGAGCACGTGCCTCATTATGAATATCGTGTGCTCGATGAATTGCGTATTAACGTCGAGAACGATAACCTGGCCCTGCTGATCGAAGAACTTCTCGACTATGCTCTTTATCTGATCGAAGAGAATAGGATACAGGGCCGGGCTCATCTCGTGGCCCACCAATTCCTTCACGTGCCTTTGTATCTGGGTGCCATATTTGTCGTTGTTCCATATCAAGAGACGCAACAGATTCGAGACGAATTGCGTGACCGAGCAGTACTGGGACTCTTGGCTGGAATTAACGAGCGAGGAATCTTGCTGCTTCGCGAAGCCCTTTTTTATCGGCTCGGCAGGATACAAGGGCATACCCGAGATAGGCCGGCAGGGTGTCTTCCTTTGGAGGCAAACGCCACCCAGGGCGCACAAAAATCCCGTCATGTTCGCCCACTCGTTTATCTGGTCGTCCAACTCGTAGTCGGAATTCTGATGCGACGCCCGCCTCTTTCCCGTGCTGCGATGGAACGCCTCCACCTGACCGTCCTCGGTCTTGTTCTTCGGATTGTTCGTCAATTGTCGCCACGTTGATTCCCAATTGCAGAACGTCTCCTCCCAAGCCTGCGCGAAGAATCCATTACAGGTGACGTGGAAAGTAAAATGATCCGCGAGTAATTTTCGGTAGAATATGAGTTAGCTACAGGAAGCGCGGTACTTGGAATGGGGAAAAAGTTAGAGTATGAGAAGGCTGTCCTTTCTGAAACGTCTTACCCCCTTGAGAATCCAAAACGCTTCACCGATCTTGGCTAAATTCACTAAGAATATACACCGTGGAAGACTATTACTGTGCAAAAATTTATCTCGATATCTTCAAGTTTAAGACACTCACAGCATGGAAAACCATTGAGAGTTAAGGGGCGATATACACCTAGATGGTCGAGGTCGAGGATTTAGAAGCTATGAACATTACGTCGAGCGTAGAAGACCTACACTATGGGCCTGGTATCGATGATTCCATGTAAGTTGACAAATTTCATGATTTATTCATTCCCAAATTTTCAAACGCGTTTTTCTCAAAACCACGTTTTTCAAATCGGTACCCAAAATTTCTCGAAAACCAATGAACAGATTGCCTTGAGGTTTTTTGTTATTATTCTATATATCATTATCTAGTACTTGTCATAGGATTTTTTTTTCCGTTACTTAGTTTTTGTTTTATAGGCAAAGTAACTAATTTTTTGCCCAAAAATCACTATTTATGTTCAAACGTCCGCCATTTTGTCATAAATCGATATTTTTAAAATCGGCTATGACAAGTACTAGATTATAGTGTCTAATTTAATAATCTTTTTGGTTTTTTTTCAGATGATTTTCGATGAAACGCCAGTGGGTACCGTATACGCAGATTTTTTTACGACGCTCCAAGGATCATACAATATCCTTGTATATTTTTGATATTTTTAAATAAAGAAAATTAAACATATTTTTGAATGTATATACTTTTAGATGATTAAAACCCGAATCCTAAATTTCAAATAGTTTTCCTTGAAAAAATTCACAAAAATGACCTTTTTTCCGGCTCCTAGGTGGATATATCCCCTTAACCTTCATCGAAAAATGTAAACCCGTGCGCCGATTTTCCCAAAATTTCATCCGAAAATACCTAGTACGATACTCTATTTCCGGTACAAAAATGAAAATCATCATCTGAGAAATGATTAAAGTTACGGGGTCCAGAAAAGGATTTCCCCAAGAGTACAGCACGACAGCAGGTCGAAAAAAGATTAAGAATAAGGGAAGGTTCAAAGGCCAAAAGCCAAAAAATGTTCGATTTTTCACCAATTTTTTATGCGAAAAGTATTAAATATAGAATGTTGATATTTGGTACGATGACTAAGCGGTCTTTATTGAACATGAAAATATTTTTTAAAGTTTGACAAAACATGGTGGTGGGAGTGAGAGGAGCCACGTATGTCGATGCGCGCGCGATGACATTCTTCGCTTGCGGAAGTCCTAAGTCCCGGACAGGTGATCTGAAGCAAAAAAATCAAACATATTTTTACTTTGTACAATATTGTGTATAAGTTGACCTAGAATCAAGAAGAAAAATTGAAAAATAAAAAAAATAGTGAGCGATCGGAAGGAAGTTTGTTTTTTTCCCAACAATTTTCGCAGTTTTTTGCTCACTATTTTTTTATTTTTCAATTTCTCTTCTTGATTCTAGGTCAACTCATACACAATATTGTACAAAGTAAAAAATGTTTGATTTTCTTGCTTCAGATCACCTGTCCGGGACTTAGGACTTCCGCAAGCGAAGAATGTCATCGCTCGCGCACCGACATACGTGGCTCCTCCCACTCCCACCACCATGTTTTGTCAAACTTTAAAAAATATTTTCATGTTTAATAAAGACCGCTTAGTCAACATACGAAATATCAACATTCTATATTTAATACTTTTCGCCCAAAAAATTGGTGAAAAATCGAACATTCTTTGGCCCAACAAGGCAGAACCTTCCCTCAAACTCACCGGTTGCACGCCGTTTACGCAATGCTCGATTTTCCTCAGCAGCGCCATTATCCTCCTCTGCAAAGCCGCTCGTCCTGAAAGATCGAATGGCATCCACAATTATACGCATTCTCGCGGAAAGTAATGCAATCGTACAGGGTGTCCAATAAAAAGTTGCTAAAACTAAATAAGTGTCTCTTCCCTCCATGAATTCAATAGGGGTCCCTTTTTCTAAGGCGCATACCTGAGGCCCCGCAGTTTTATTCCAGCCGTGGTTGAAGCAAGTACGCGCGCGTCAAAATGAGTGAGCTCACCACGAAAGAAAAAGTATATCTTATCGAGTGCTTTTTCTCGAGGGGAAAAATTTATAGTAATTTATAGTAATTTATAGCATATGGGGTTTCGTACTAAGTTTGGGACTCATAGAGTTACCAGCGAAAACACTCTAAAAAGGTAAGAATTTAATATTTATTCATATTCATCTATCACACAACTTGTGTTTCAATTCAATTAAACTGCATTGAATTAATTTTACGTTAATTTTTGTAGGATAATCGATAACTTCGTGAAGTATGGTACACTCCAGGACCGTAGACACGACTTGCCAGGTCCATCTGTTACGGTGACTACACCAGAGAAGATCAACGAAGTTGAGAATTATTTCAAACAAAATCCAAATGATTCGATTCGGAAAGCTGCTCAAGCATTAAAAATAACCAAATCATCATACACAACATTTTGAAATATTTTTTCAAGTTTCATCCGTATAAAATAAGCACTCATCAATTGTTAACTGAACATGCCATGACGAAACGCATCGAATTTTGTAACACTATTACGGGAATGTTTGAAGCCGAAGAACTTAATGAGAAATTGATTATATATTCCGATGAAGCACATTTTTGGATGAATGGGTACGTAAACAAGCAAAATTACCGGTTTTGGGGAACGGAAAATCCCAACATATCGCTAGCGAAGTCCCTTCATCCACAGAAAGTATCGGCATGGGCAGCGATTTCAGTAAAAGGAATTTATTTGCAATTATTGGAATCTACGGTAACAGGAGAGAGTTACAAACAGCTTTTGGAAACGAAATTCTTCCCTTATGCAAAAAAGGGACTGGTTAAAAATGTTTACTTCATGCAAGATGGAGCGATGCCGCATCGGACTCATGAGGTGTTTGAAGCTATTCATCGCGTATATGGGACTCGAGTAATCGGTCTGGGGTACCCTAAATTTGCTCAAGGCGGACTAGAATGGCCTCCGTACTCACCGGACCTGAACCTTCGTGATTTTTTCTTGTGGGGTTACATTAAAGATCATTGTTACGCTAAAAACCCCAGCACAGTAGAAGAACTGATCGCGGCCATCCAGGAAGTGGTTCGCGGCATTACCAACGATATGTTGGACACAGTTTTTCACAGTTTTCAAAAGAGAATTGATTTTTGTGCACAATCTAACGGTTCGCACTTCGAAAATATCTATAATTAATCACTGTACTTTTTCGTTATTTTTATAAGATGTAATAAATTGACATAAAAAATATTTGACTGGGTTTTATTTATGTGCGTTTAAAACTGCAGGGTTTCCTCTATTTAAAGCAATTTGGCTTTTCTGATTCTGTGCACGTGTTTTAAAATGACAGTCGATTAGTTTCAGCAACTTCCCATTGGACACCCTGTAAAACATATCGAACGGCGCAAAATCCGCGAAGATGTGGCTTGGGGTAAAAATAAAAAGCTCTAGGCGGACTCACCATCGTTGCGTCTTTGGCAAGACATCGTGCTGTCGCCGCTGGCTGTTTACAAGAAGAACATAGCAGTTTACTCACTGGTCCCCCCGAACATGTTAATCGATCGAACTCACCGGTAGTGAAAACGGTCGAGATCTGGGCTAGCTCGACGTAGAGATGATAATTGGGCAAGGGGCAAGTGTCGGCGACGTCGTCACTGCCGCAGCGTATCTCGGCCTCTTCGCAAAGCAGCGAGAAACAAGAGAGAGCCACGAGGACCGCCTCGGCGTCTATGCTCCACAGGTACATGAAGAATACGACCTTGAGCATGAAAGACAAAAAGTATAAAATAAAAAAAGAGCTCATCAGAAACTATCCAGGACTTTGACGGTCGCCCGATGCCAAGCCAAAGGGGAAAAACGAATGAGCTGCAAGAAAAATCGCGACGAACCTCCAGCTTGACGTGTGCTTGTTTGCAAATGCTAATTTGGCTACCGACATTGGCGTATTCCTTGTTCTGCGAGAGAAACGCGTTTCGACGAATGAGAATTTCGCGCAGCCACTTAAGAATGTCCGTATAATTGACTATCTGATGTTGTATGAGTTTTTGCGATATCGAGAACAGCACTTGGGAGCTTATGTCCCAAAACGTGTTGATCGGCGCTTCGGGATTCCAGGCTTTGATCTGATCGGGATGATGAAGGGCGAGCAAGGCCTCCATAGCCTCGTGAGCAATGTCCGGCATCGTTGGCTGATGCACCAACGAGATAAGGCCGTTTATCAGTTCCAACGTTGAGCTTTGTATCTCGTGGCCGGCTTTTCCCTGATTCTGTCGAACGATATGATACATTTTGTCACTAGCCAGAGCGACGTCAACGAAGGTAGCCACTGTGGCGAATATTAACGTACGTTAAGCATGAGCATGGGATCCGTGTGGATGAGTCGAACGAGCCACAGCAAGAGATTCCTGTGGCTCGATATGTCCTCGCCCCGGTCCTTGTTCTTTCCCTGTTCCTTGGCCTTGAGCGTCAGGCCCTGTATCATGCGCAGCGGCGTTTGGGATATGTAACTCTGCGTGACCTTGTTCAGGGTGTCGGTGAACATGTTGCGTAGATCGGCGCTGCGAGAGTAGACAAGCTCGATCTGTGGCCACCACGGCAACCTCGGCTGTACCACTATCCTGAAACGTCAGGTGTTTGGAATGATGAGTATTTGGTCGAATGTATGGAACAATCGTGACTTTTCCGCGTGGGCGTGACGAAAAATGATACCTGTAGAGCGAGCTGACGAGAACGAATTGATAGGTCGACGGAAGATTGAGATTCAGGCAGACTTTCAGTACTTCGTTGTTGTGGGGTTTTATACGAAAACAGCTGACGAGGCAGTCTATCATGAGATCGATGTCCTGGGCCACGTAGTTTTGTCCTCGGGAAAACGGCTTCACCGGGCTGAACAGCAAACTCGTGAGATCGCCGATTACGTGTTGCACCAGTGTGAACACGACGTTGCCCGAGTCGTGATTGCTTATGTAGGTCGATGCTTTGCACAGTTTGACGCACGTCACTGCAGCTGCCTCGGTCAATTGTCTGCCCGAGCCACCGCCGTGCGTTACTTTGCCGCGCTTTATACTCTCGATAAATTGCTTCTTTCGCGAGTGCTTCGGCGAACACGGCGCACCCGTGTCCGCGTTCACAATTTCCTCGAGCACCACCGGCGACAGTATCAGCAACATTATTTGCAACGGCCAAACCGCGACTACTCGACCTTTCTTGTTGTCCGCGAAGGTGTCGAGTATGTCGAAAAGCTCGTCGCAGGCTCGCGCCAATTCGTCGTTCTGACGCTTCTGGGTCTCCGCGAACTCGTGGGGATACGTGTCCATCCAATTCCATATCGCCTTCTCCAGCGAATTCATCAGTACGATGTGCGCGGATTTGCGCAATTGGCGAATCTTCTGGATCGTTTCTGGAAACAGTGGTTTTTGCCAAATTTTCAGCGAAATTCGAGACACTTCGCATGTGGGGACTTTTTTGAGCGCGAACGCTGGTACTTTTGGACTTATAGGGCTGAATCTTTACGGAATGATGAAGATATCGTAGGAAATATGTTTTGAATGAAAATGATGGGGGAAAGTTGCTGATGGGCTTTAGATTCTCATGTTTTAGGGTTGCTTGGTCATTGTCTTTGTTTTTTTTTATCGGTGTCACTTTTCGCGGGGATGACTTGCAGAGGATAATGGCGCAGCTGAGGAAAGTCGAGCATTGCACGAACGGCGTGCAAGCGGTGAGTTTACGGGAGTATTCTAATCTAGAAATTTAAAAAAATCGATTTTTTTTAAATTTTCTTGGAGTATAGACTCTCAAGAATGTCCTCGGAAGGAAATTTCGAAATTCCCGATATTTACGCCATCGAACAAAACCGGAATAGGATCGACCGGTCGGACCTACGCACTTCAGAAGCTTCTGAGGAAGCTACAACTGCTCGCAGGAAACAACGACCTACGGAAAATCATCATTTTGAAGGCGAGGAAGTCACACTTTACGAGGCAGAAGTGGCAGATTAAGGCATCTGGCCATCGTGTAATTTTTTATTATTTTCTTTCAATAAACCCTCAACTGTTAAGAACAATTTAAGCCATAGTACGTATTGAAAAACGCAAAATTGACCAAGTTACAGTTATTTTTCGGCAGGAAGGTTGAGCCGCTGCGGGCGGTCGACCGTGCGCTGAATAACTGCACGTTTACTTTCTTTTGCGAATATCTCGAAAGTACATTTTTTGAACTGGTACTATCGAAATATCGTACACTATCGGTCCGATTGCTTTCAAATTTTTACACAATACTTTTAGATACATTATCTAAAATGTCACGTAGGATTTTTGCGATAACTTGACTAGTTTTTGTTTTATTATTGTTTTCGCTCGAAAAATTTCGGTGAAAAATACAAATTTTTTTCTTCGGCCCACCATAATTTTTTTAATGGTCGAAAAAAAAACCGCTACGCTACATTGTAGCGACACTACTCACGAATGAGCCAGATTTTTTTCTTCAGATGTGACATGATCGGGTAACAGCTGGGACAACGATCGCGCGTAATGTGCATATCGGCGCCATTTTTTAATATTTTGAACAGAAATGTATTAACGTTATTCTTCAAGCCCTTTCTGACGTTGTGGAAAAAAATAAAAATATCCCGGCCCATACTTTCGAGTTTATTATTATTATTTTTTAATATACCCATTTTTCGATGGGCCAAGGTGGCCAGACGCCTTAATGTAATGTAAGTATAACATGCCATTATATCACTTACAAGGAACATGACTTTATGTCCGCCTTTATTTTGTTGAAACTCATGTATGTGATAGAGCATTGAAAACTTTTAGACACGTATTATTTTATTATTCTACGCAAAAGAATCGGTTGAAATCAAACGATTGACGTTACTAGGAAACTATACAATGTTAACGGGGAAAAAAATGTCGAAAAAAAAAATCTGAAATAATTCGTTTGCGTTGAAAATAGAAAAATACTATTTTTTCTTCTCGTGAAATTTTACCACAAAACCCCTTAGTTCTCGAGTTACGGTAATTAAATTATCTGATTTTTACCGAAAATAGGTGAATTTTTTTTTCGAAAAATCTGAAAACATTCTCGCGAATTCAACGAAAACCGATCCAACTTTTCACTATCTTGAGTTTTTCCTTAAATCCTTATTGTTTTCGCGTTACACGTTATTTTTCAAATTGTATCTTTTTTTTTTATCCCAATATCATTAGAAAAAAAAATCGTACGAAGCTTTAAATAAATAAAATTCAAGCTTGAGCTTCTCCCTTTATGATTCCGGTCAAAGAAATGCATTAAAAAAATTTGTCTGTAAACAGGGTCGAAAAAGGGTACTAGTCGTAAAAAAATAGTAAAAAATGGAATGAAGGTGAATTCCTTCCCTATGAAATGCCGTTTATTAAATTGACTTATATCAACTATCGGCGAAATGGTATAAAAAAACGTTCCGTAACGACTGTGAATTTTTGTTCGGAAAATTTTCGCCGGTGGTGTATATCTTTATCGTCGCTACCTCGAGCATTGCGAAATTATTATTATTACTACCAAAAAAATTGTTTACGTTGAAAAAAGAGGGCGCAAAATTTACTTTGGATTCAGACATGCGTCATTAAAAAAAAATGCTCTTTGGTACCAGCCACAATGACATTCTTATTGTTCGAGAAAATTTGTTTAATTTCTGTTTCAAATGAATGGGAGCTTTGGAATCATGTCAACCGCCTTAATCCCTTTTTTTCACGGCCATATTTAAAGGCCCATAACTTACTTAATTTTTATTTTTTTTGCACAAAATTATTCTAGTAAGTTCTTGAAACGTCAATGAGTAGACTGTTAAAAAATGGATGGTTAAAGTATATACACATATTTTTTATCAAGCCCGAAAAAACGCACGAAATGTACGCCTTTAGAATAACCCATTAAATCTATCACTCTAGGATTTTGGAAAAAATCGTTTGTTTTTTTACTCAAAAAATACTTTGGGGTCATAAAAACAATTTTTTTAAAAGGTTCATCTTTAACAACTTTAAACGTGTTTTTCTCGAAACCAATTTTTTCAAAGTGAGAGGACGGATTACTCGAACACCTTTGCATGGATCGATTTGAAATGTTGATAGTAGCTTCACAATTACACTATGGGAGTACGTAGCCCTTTTTGATTAAATGTAAACCTTTTTTTTTTTATAAATAATTTACTTCTTTTTTTGGGCAAAAAATCGATTTTGTTTCTTTCAAAGTGCGCCATTTTTTCAAAATAAAAAAAAATGCCGCGTAGTCGCCTAGCTAATGATATATAGATTATAATTGTTTTCGGTTTTTATTCCAGGTCTTATACTTTACGAGAAAACCGTCCTCCCGTGGAGCTATTTGTAAAAAAAACACGATTTTCAAGTTAGGCTCTGTCGCCGCCATTTTGTATGAAAATTATAATGAACATTTTTTTAAATACTTCAATACATGTTAAACAAACCCTCTCAAAAGAAATCCTATTCCTTCCTTCATACTCCCAAAATAAATTGTCAAAGTTAGGCCTCATTTTCTGCTGCTAACGTGGTGTTATCTCTCAAAGCTTTTTTAGCCTGCTTTGGTGCTGTATTTTTGGAGAAATTCTCATTTGGATCCAGTAAATTTAATAATTTTTAAAACATCGGGTTAAATTTTTTGAACCAAAAATGGAGTATTGTGAGAACGATAATCGGATGAAATTTTGCGAAATTACGCTAAAGGATTCAGACTTCAGAGGAGTTTTAATTCTCAATGGTTTTCCATGCTATGAGTGTCTTAGAATTGAAGATATCGGGATAAATTTTCGCACAGGAATAGAGTATCGTGCGGTGTATATTCGTAGTGAATTTAGCCAATATCGGTGAATACTTTTCTATCACAACGGAGTATGAAATCCCCGAAAGAGAAGCCTAGGCTGTAACTTTTTCCAAATTTGAAGTACCCCGCTCACTGTAGCTAGTTTTCATTTCCCGAAAGATCGACCAATCGAATGTACGATATGCAGTCGAACCTCGATACAACGAAATCCTCGACATAACGAAAATTGCTCTAATTTAAACCTTCCTTTCTATAAAAATTATCCCTATATTTGTAGTACTAATGTATTTTTTTCAAAGCACATTTTAAGGAACATAATCTCGATGTAACTAAACCTCAATATAACGAAATTCCCTAGAGATTCGTTATATCCAGGGTCGACATCAGAATCTGTATCAGAATCTAATTTCGACAAGCGCAAGGATTTCTCCATTTATCAGGACATCGCTCTTCTCATTGTGCGCCTCACCATTCAGAAGCTTGACGAGGCTGTTGACGTCCACATTGATATGCTGAATGAGTTCTATGTCGCTGTGATCGGGATACTCGTCGCCGGAGCCCGGTGCCATTATCGTCGCCTCCTGCAGATGAGCCGATATTCTATTGAACACAGCGCCGAAGAAGTTCAAGCTCAGCGCAAACAGAACCTTGCTGGCCAGGTTCTTCAGGTGCATCTGCTGCGGACAATCGTTGGGTACATCTGCGAAGCAAAGAAATTATCAATTCCTCGCGTCTCCTGGTGTGACGAGTTCGGCGTCTACGAATGAAAATTTACTGATGAATCTGCATATCTCCCTGAGCAACAGCTTGATGTTGGTAGTTTCGTCAAAGTTTTTGGCGTCTTTGGGCTGATTGGTCAGGCACTGTTCCAGCGTGTCCAAAATAATAACGATCGACTCGTAAAAGCTCCTGTCCTGCTCCGAGCCGTTGAGCCATCTCTGGGTGCCCGCGTTTATCATCATTTCGTTGACGTGCTGCAGCATCTTGGTAAGGCCCTGTATCACCAGGGAAAACCTGTAGCGCGATATTTGTATGAGATACTTCTGGTTCTTCTCTTCGTCGAGACGCGAATGGGTCGTCCGAGGACCCGCCTTGCAAGGCAGCTGAAAAACGAAAGATCGATGTAAAGCGAAACGCTGGACTTCGTAGCGCGCCGAGCATCCTTCGCGATGAGCCTGGCGTACGCCGAGCATGCGAAAGGCGAACGATCGAGATCGACGTCTCGATCTCATTGGCAGGGCAAGAAAAACGATAACGGCCGCAACATTTGGCCAAGAAGAAAAAAATAAGGGAGAGGCCGCGGAACGGGAGGGGAAGAACGTTCGATTTCATGAATGAACATTTTTTCCCCCCCTCCTTGATAATATTTTCCATCTCTCTTTCTCTCTCCTCATTCACCTTGGCGATAAAGTGCCCGCCCCCCGCCTCTTGGCCGAGCAATGACACTCGACGTAATCGCAGGAAATACCGGTTCTATATACGGTAACGTTTTCCTTTTTTTTTTCGACGTTCGTCAAAATGCGCGTAGGTATATCGCGGAGCGAGAGAGAGAGAGAGAGAGAGAAAGAGAGAGATAGAGAGAGAGTGGGGGTCTACCAAGCAGACGGCTGTCATTGACAATTCTCGCGCAGATGCTTCCCAAGTGCGAATTAAAAAAGGCCGAAGGGAAATAAAACATTCGTGCCATACGGAAGAATCGCGAGAATAGAGCACGATGTTTTTCGCAGTGGGAAGAGGACGAGAGATAGATCTCTGGGGCGTTGGGAATACAGGGCACGGGAGATCGACTAATCGTATACGAAGAAAAAAAAACCAAAGTATAACCAGAACTCTTCATGCTTTTATTATAACGAGAAAAAAAAAAGAAAAAAAAACGAGGAGTGTTTATTTTGTTTTATTCCATCGCCGGTACCTGGTCCTCGAAACGCGCGATAAGCAACCCGGCCCATTCGCTGGGCTTCTGGGTGCCCATTGCGTCCCTTTCTCGCGGCCCCCTTCACCGACAGCACCCCATTATCTCGACGTTTGTTTTTCTTTTGTTTTTCCTTCGGCCTCTCGTTGGGGCCTTTATTTCGTCTGGATTCACGAAAACTCGAAAAGTCAAGATCGCACACAATAAATATCCACTCCACACTGCATCGAGAGACAGAGAGGGAGAGCGTTGAAGAGAGGGGGGAGGGTGTGCTCAGAGGTAGGGGAACAGGGGAGAACAGTGTTTTCACGAAACGCCCAAAGACGCCATTCAACACGAACGTCGACTTTGCGACTGGGGGCGCGCGCTCCGACCGCGATCAGAGACCTCGCGTGTTTCGCACCCCGTGCGCGCATGCGTCCCGCTACTCACGGGCGGCCAAGTCCCGAGACTCGCGCGCATGCGCTGAGAACCTGGCGGGAAATACGAAGATATGCCTTGAAAAAAGGATGTGCTTATACCAAAAAAAAAACCTAAATTTGCCATAAATACTGCTAAAGGAAAAAGCTCACCGCGACGCAAAAATCGCGGCATCTACGTGACTGCTGAGTAGCAACGAGTTCGGAAGAAAATTCAAGAGAGGCGCCTCTATTGTCGCAACTGGGCAACTGCGCCATTCATAAAATGTCGCTCCGCCCACGGAGTGTGCAAAGATTCATGTAGCCCGTTTCACGTGCAAATGCCCGGTGGGAGGGGGGGTATCGATTCGCAATAGGAAATTCTTGAAGGTTACACGACGCCGATGACTGCTCCACTTTGTTTTTTAACTTTCGCGTCTACACAGATCGCAATGAACGAGGAAAGTGCGTTACCCCTGACTCCTCAACGCCACAGTCACTGCAAAAAAATCTCAATTGCGAGATTTCATTCGAACAGGAGAAATGCTCAGTTTCGTCGAAAATTCGATACCCCGTAACCTCGCTGAAAACGATTTTTGAATCGAAAAAAAAGTTTCGAAAAACTACTTGAATCATAATACAGTACCGATCTTCTGATATATCGTTTTTTTTTCTTCTGAAAGCGCGTAATCATAACACCAAGAATAATAATAATAATACTAATGGTATGCTGTTTTTGTTTTTTTTACAAATATTATTCATTTTGTATTTATTCTCGTTGCATATTATTATTGTTATTGGTATATGTAACATATCGTATTATTATTGTTATAATATATTTATTAGTATAGTAAAGTTCTTTATTTCCAAGTATACCATTTTACACGTTTCTTTCTTTTTTTGTTAGTCTTTCGTCCTTTTTCTCCTCTATGCTCATTTTCTTACCATGCATTCGAAGGCTCTCACATACTCGGACAATTCTTTGATCGGTTTCCCCTTTAATTGCTTTATTAATTTTTCCCTTTAATGCCTCTCTTTTGTAGTCCCCACACTTTTTTAAACCATCTACCACTTACATATTCATTTTTAAAATTTTCCCGCATTCAAGTATGTGTTCAAAAATTTCTGCATCCATCCTATAACACCGGAAGTGTATCTGCGATTCCTTTTTACCTCATTTTCTTACATTTTCGCGTGCTGAACTGGCCCATGTTCCTTTGGTTCTTCCCTCTATGCCCTTCTCTCAAATGCCCTCTCAGTACTCTTCCATTTCTATACTCGACAATTTTTGCCCGAAAAAGTAATTTGTTTACGCGATAACCTTAAAACTTTAGGTATATCCTTCCGATAATGTTATAGTGAGAAATCTCCCGAAATTTCAGCCACATCGATCCATAACTTTTTCAGCTATAACACGAGCAGGAATACCTTACATCGCCGCCATTTTGTTTTGTTCAAAAAGCAAGATTTTTTTACACTTGCAAGTTGTGATAAGGTGATGTCAAAATTTTGAAACGACATTTTATCACCTTTAAAAAAATTCATGAAAAATGACGCTTTTTTGGGCGAATAAGAAATTTCCCCCCCTTACCCTGGCCCATGTTCCTTCACTTCTTCCCTCTATGCGCTTCTCTTCCCAGTACTCTTCTATTTCTATACGTTGTTTTCCATTCTTGTACTCCCTACAATACGTCGAATTCTCAATTGTTGTCCAGTCTTCTTGTATTTACTGGTTGATTTTTATTCGTATAGCTCTTTCGAGTATTTTTCTTACTCCCTCCATATCTTCGTCTCTTATCCTTTGCCATATTGCTCCTACTCCTACCTCCCCCATGGCTCCCTTCATTTTCAGTCCCCATCTGGATGGGTTTGCATTTAAGGGAAATTGCATTTGGCCTTGTTGGGCCAAAAAATGTTCGATTTTTCAACAACTTTTTGTGCGAAAAGTATTAAATATAGAATGTTGATATTTGGTATGTTGATTAAGCGGTCTTTATTGAACATGAAAATATTTTTTAAAGTTTGAAAGAACAAGGTGGTGGGAGTGGGAGGAGCCACGTATGTCGGTGCGCGGTCGATGACATTCTTCGCTTGCGGACGTCCTAAGTCCCGGACAGGTGATCTGAAGCGAAAAAAATCAAACATATTTTTACTTTGTACAATATTGTGTATAAGTTGACGTAGAATCAAGAAGAAAAATAAAAAAAGTTGTCGGCGATCGGAAGGAAGGTTGTTTTTTCCCAAAAATTTTCGCAGTTTTTTGCTCACCTTTTTTTCATTTTTCCATTTTTTCTCTTTTTCTGGGTCAACTTATACACAATATTGTACAAAGTGAAAATATGATTGATTTTTATGCTTCAGATCTTCTGTCCGGGTCTTAAGACTTCCGCAAGCGAAGAATGTCATCGCTCGCGCACCGACATGCGTGGCTCCTCCCACTCCCACCACCATGTTTCGTCAAACTTTAAAAAATATTTTCATAATAAAGACCGCGCAGTCAACATACCAAATATCAACATTCTATATTTAACACTTTTCGCAAAAAAAATTGGTGAAAAATCGAACATTTTTTGGCCCAACAAGGCAGAATCTTTCCTTAATATCGCTGTGGCTTCGTCTTTCAAACACTTTTTCGACCACCTATCTTCGAGCATTTTCATTATCTCGCATGAGTAGTTTGCTGCTCTTTTCCATGCTTCTATTTCTTTTCCCCTTATTCTTGCCTCCTATTATAATATATCATTATTATATAATATCATTGTTATCATTGGTATATATTGTCTATAACGCATCATTATCATTATTGACAGATTTAATCGCTCCGGGCAACACATTTCCCCAGTTTCCCAAATTATTAATCTTTTTTGAACTTTCATCATTGTTATTACAAAAGTATTTTTATATAGCAATGATAACAATAATAGCTGGTATGAAAGGCTTGGTTGTTGAAAAAGTTAAAAATACTATGGCGAAAACTTTTTATTGTTACATCATTTAACGTCTTATTATTAGATTCTATCAACTTTTTTCTGTTTTTGTTCCTTTAATAAATGTTGTCTCTTTCTCTCTTCTCTCTCGTGTTCCCGTGTGGGTATAAAGTTTCGTTTTCCACGTTCGACGTGAGAACTCGGGCGTATCGTCTTTAGTATGAGAGATGGCGAAGGCAATCGCCGGTTTACGTGGCGACAAGGTCAATACGGTGAAACAACGTACTCGATTCGTGCAGACACTCCTCAGGACCTGATCTTGTCGCGCTTCGCGATGTACTTCCGGTGATGCTTCTCGATGCAGTGAACACTCTTGGGCTCGAGGTCCGTCATGTTGACGGCGTAGGTGGCCGTGTCGGGTTGGCCAGGAGTCTTCTCATCCACGCAGGACGGGTCGTTCGGAAAATCCTTTTCCCGGCTGTCGCACAACAGTAGAGTGGCAATTATATAGCCCTAATGGACATTTTGGAAGGATTTTCCTTTGAGACGAGTAAAATTTAAGGAACGATAATGTAGAATGAAAAAATGGACTTTTTAATGCGGATGTATGTGAGCCATTGATGTGCCAGGGAAGAATTCATTTCATAGCTTTTTAAGGGGTTATGCCTAGTTGGAAAAGTTCGAAAAATCACTTTTTCCAAAACTGATATATTTTGACAATATGTCATGTTAGAAATGTTCCCTGAAAATTTAAAGATCGGATCAAAATTGACAGATTTATAGGCTGTTATGTTAACGGCCGTCAGAACGCTCGGAGCGTCGTGCGAATCTTTAAGGCAGTAGTCTAGTCTAGAAATTTGACAAAATCGATTTTCTTTCTTTATTTTATTATTCCTTAGACCTTTCTTAATACGCTCGTGAAAACCGTTTATTGATATTTCAAAAATTAGCACAGTAATAGAAATTATAAGCAAGCCGCGCGCAAACCTCATCTAACGGTATCAAAACTTTCAACGCGTTCATCTCAGAACTACACGGAGAGAATTACAAAGTAATTTTTGTCGTGAATTTCACGGTAAAAATTACCGTGATATATTTCAATGTAGTGACAAGTGGGAGAAACATAATAATTCGTATGCGACAAGTTTTTTTTAACTCACGTTACAGAAAATTTCAAGTACGTAGCTAAAATTTTACCTACTGTCGGTTAAAATTATCAATCGCACCGTACGATATTTTTACGGTACTGCACAGTAAAATTTACCTGCGTCAACCTCAGAAGAAAAAATTCCTATAAGGCTGGGAAAATTACCTCCTCCCCCCCCCTCCTCTTTGTGACCGTTTCTTTCCTCTACTGTTTTTTTGTTTACCTTTTTTTTCTCCACTTTTCTCCCTGTTCCCCTCCTCTAGCGGCCCAACCGACTTCTCCCTCTGTTACAACATTTCGCCGCGAAATGCCGAAGAAAAACATTTCACGACAAATGTACGGCAAACTGGGTTTCGAACCCGGGACCTCGTGGTCCGCAGTTTCAGAGGCGAGCACGCTAACCACTCGACCACCGCACCGATTCCTCAATAAAATGTATTTTTTCTCCAAACACTGGTGCGATAATAATCATAATAATAACCAACCTGTTTACTTTTTGTTGGGATTATTTTGTTCTTTCATATAAATTGGTATACTCAACAAATGGATAAAGAGAGAAATTTAATTATTAGAATTTATTTTTCATTTAATACTACCATTTTTTTACAATGCATTTCGTACCATCGTAAGCTCGAGTGATGTGACTAATTTGCGCACATATTATTTTGTCATAATTTATAATCGTAAAATCGTATTCACTCTTAAACATTTCACAAGCCGTTTATGTACGTAGTTTAGACGAATTTTTTTTGGGAACTCCCATCGCGCCATATAAGGAATAGATAGACCACTGAAACGAGACCGCGCACCCCTACTTAGCCCCACCACCATACCATTCTGAAGTGGAAGGTATGAGGGGAATTTTTACCATGCAGTGCCTCAAAATTTCCGTACCGTACCGCATGATAATTTTAACCAAGCACGCACGATAATTTTTACCGAGAGCACAATACATTTTCCTATAACATTCATTACATTTTATAATAAACCTTAAGATAACTTTTATCAAGACGATACTTTTTTATAGACATTTTTGAAACGCATAAAATAATAAAATGCACAGTAAAATTTCGCTGATATTATATATTTTTTAAATTTAAGTTTTGCGTATCTTGTTACACATCAAAATTTGCTAGAAAATCTGGTAAAATTTTCTATCTGTAGAAGAAATTTTATTTTATTTTCGTGAAAATCTGTGTTCTACCCAACAATAATAAGCGAAGTTTCAGGGTTGTCATCTGGTTACCGTTACTGCACGGTAATTTTTAACATTTAATTCTCTCCGTGTATGTTTTTCAAATCGGCGCCCACGATATCTCGATAACTAATTGACCGATCGAGCTCCAATTTTGCACATACCTTCGGTAGCCTCTTTTTGAGGACTGGTAGCAGAATTGAGTCGAACAATAATTTTGCCCACATTTTATAACTCGTCGAATACCCGAAAATATATGAAATATCGTTAATCAAAGTTTAACACGCCGCCATTTTGTAACAAATTTTTTTTAAGTACTAATTCTGCTACCAGTGGTTAGAATACTCATACAGATTGAGAATATATTTTTTTTCAGATGCATACAACATTACCCAGATTGGGGCGGATTGCAAAATAATAAAAAACTACTTGAAAATATTTAAAATATATTTTTTTTAATGTAGATACATTCTCAAAGGAACAATAAATACATATGTAAAATTTCATTAAGGCAACTTCAACGGATTAAAAGTTATTCTAACCCAAAAATGACGTCAAAAATCTCGCCCTAGGCCAGACTACTGCCTTATACCTTTTTTTCTCGAATATATGTTTACAAAGTCGGTGAGCAACATATCTCACAAGCATCGATCATTTTGAAATGTTCAGGGCGTTTTTTAGGTACAAAAGTATAGTATTTAAACAAAGGATTCTTTTTCCGTTGTATACTTTCCCATTTGGTGGACGAAAAATGCCCATTTTTTCGCAAAAATCAAGACCCACTTCGACCACGCGGCATTTTTATTTAAGGGGCTATACCTGTGTGACACTTGAAAAAATCGATTTTTTTTATTTGCCTTTTTCGACAGTTTATACTTGCAAGAATATCATTATCATTTATATAATTTATACGAATATCATTTTATCTTGCAAAAATCGATAGTTAAATCTTTAGACGCGTTTTTCTCGAAATGAGATTTTTCAAATTTGCTGACATTGTAACTCAAAGAGCAATTATCCGATTGACTTAAAATTTGAACTGAGTACTCGCGAATATATTTACTCTACAATGACGTAGGATATTTTCGATTGGAAGAAAATTGACGATTTGGCATTGAAAAAAACGACCATTTTATAGGCAAGAAAACAGACTTTTTTTTCATAACTACGCCATTTTGTTAGATTTTGATATTTTTCGAAAATCCTACGTCATTGTACAGGAAACACCATCCAGTTTAACGACATTTTTTCCTTTTTCGGTTTCAGCTACTCAATCGGTCGGAATCGTGTCAGCAGTGGAGGAACTTTTTTTTTGGCGCCTCCGAAGGCAGCGCATAAGTCGCTTGGATCTCAATATTTTTCTATGAAAAAATTATGTAATATAGGTCAAATATAGCCAAATATATTCTTAATTTTCCGAAACATTTAACTGAGTACTTTTCATCCAAAAAATTCCCGACAATCACCCAAATTTTCCGCGTTCACATTGGTATAGCCCCTTAAATCCAATACTAACGAAATCTGTTTGATTTTTTGATATTCGATAACTTGGTTCAGAAGGGCATTGCTCACCGCAGTAGACGTTTTCGAGAGATGCTTCCCGAACATCACCTTTAAATCGATTATAATTCAATATTTTTCAACAAAATATTTGTAAAAAAAATATTTAAATACAAAACAAGCTTTTATTTAATAATGCACTAAAAAGTAGAAAAGATTTTTTTTTACCAAGTCACGCATATGTGAAAACAATAGAGCGACGATTGTCCGAATCAATTGGGACAGGGCGTCTTTTGGATAATCAAAAATTCGGATAGCCAAACGGCAATATTCCGTGGGTGAAAAAAAACGTTGATTCTTTCGATATGATAAAATATACATATTAAAAAATACCATGAACATTAATACGTTAATAATACAAGTACATTTTTGGTGAATTGCCAATAACCATTGTATCATTTAATGATATAGAACGAAGTTAAATATGTATTAAGAGATCCTTAAAGTTTCGGCTTCGGTCCGGCCAGTGAAGGACTTCCAAGGTTATCGATGGAAATAAGAAATTGTGTTTCTTAACGTTTCGGCCCTCTGGTTCGGGTCCTCTTCAAAAAATGTATATTTTTTTCTGTATAAATGGTAATACACAGTATTTTACAATCACGTAATATCTAGATGTTGTGTTATTTTGTGTGACAATCGTGTTGGTTCTGTTTTAATTATAATTATATACATAAAGTATGGATGACGTCTTTTATTGAGTTACTTATTGTTATGTGTAAGTATTGGTGTGTAAAATGTCCAGAGTGTGGAGAAAATATATAAGTGAGATATGATAGTTTACTAACCTCGAAGTAGTGATATTTCGGGTTTTTTTAAACACATGTTTGGAAAGATGTTGAGACGAACAGAGACATTATTTGTGAATATAAATAATGTTTTGTAAAAAGATACTCAGTAGATGGAGTTAATATCGTTTATGGGCGATTTTTTCTGATCTGTAATGGATAAGTAGTTATGGGTCAATTTTTATGTTTCATTATTGAGAATTTAAGTATAAGAATTTGATCTAAGAAAAGTTTTAGTAAGTAATCAAAAACTATGGTAATTACCTATTGAGTTTGTTCTTAAGAGTGTGTTATCTTTCAAAAATGAGTAAAAACTCGAAATTTTGGAAAGATAACACACTCTTAAGAACAAACTCAATAGGTAATTACCATAGTTTTTGATTACTCACTAAAACTTTTCTTAGATCAAATTCTTATACTTAAATTCTCAATAATGAAACATAAAAATTGACCCATAACTACTTATCCATTACAGATCAGAAAAAATCGCCCATAAACGATATTAACTCCATCTACTGAGTATCTTTTTACAAAACATTATTTATATTCACAAATAATGTCTCTGTTCGTCTCAACATCTTTCCAAACATGTGTTTAAAAAAACCCGAAATATCACTACTTCGAGGTTAGTAAGCTATCATATCTCACTTATATATTTTCTCCACACTCCGTACATTTTACACACCAATACGTACACATAACAATAAGTAACTCAATAAAAGACGTCATCCATACTTTATGTATATAATTATAATTAAAACAGAACCAACACGATTGTCACACAAAATAACACAACATCTAGATATTACGTGATTGTAAAATACTGTGTATTACCATTTATACAGAAAAAAATATACATATTCTGAAGAGAACCCGAACCAGAGGGCCGAAACGTTAAGAAACACAATTTCTTATTTCCATCGATAACCTTGGAAGTCCTTCACTGGCCGGACCGAAGCCGAAACTTTAACGATCTCTTATCACCTACACGGCCACATACTTCTTTGAGTCATTTTGAATATGTATTTAAAAATAATCACCACTCGTACATCTTTGAGCTCTTATCTATTTTTTTTTTTTTTTTAAAGCCGACGATTTTCTTCTGCTTCACAAGAGAAGCTCGTTTCTTTGCTGCCAAATCTCGACTGCTAGCAGAAAGCAAAGTGCGTGCGAGCGCAAACCGAGAAAGTGGAGGGGACGTAAAACAATGTATACATCGTTGCAACAATATATAGGGCGTAATCGTTCGAATAACCGAGCATTCGGATGAACAAAATCATTGTTTGGATAATTGACATTTTGGAGAACCCAAATAGCGATTCGGATAATTGACGTTTCGGATAAACCAAATCGCCATCCGAATATTTGACGTTTCGGACAATCGACGCTCTACCGTATAATTAAAAGCTTGGGGCGCTCAACTTTTTAAATGTTTAACAAATTTGATCAATTCAGTTTCATTAACCGTATTTAATTAGGCACAATGATAATTAGAGAAAAAAATATTATCACACGTTTATACTCAGTTTCAGAATAGTTATTTAAGAAATCTAAGGTTGTTTTACAGTTAATTAAATACAGTTGATATGTCAACGGATTTATGTAAATTAAAGATTATATGTCTAAATTATGAGCGCCCCGAGCTTTTATTTATAGTCACATATACGTGACTTGGTAAAAAAAAAATATTATTTTCCACTTTTCAGTACATTAAATAAAAGCTTTTTCAAAACTATTTCATTACATATAAATTATTTTCGGCTTTTTAGCCTTCAATTGATTTTACTAGTTAGTTGTTACTAGTAATTTATCAGTTTACGAGTTTGCACGTTCGGAACATGGAATGCTTGTAAAAAATAACAAAGACTGTAATAGGGATGTTGCCAAGAATAATAGAGTAACCAAGAATAAAAAGTATTGTTATGAGGTGATAGCTTATCTTTGAAGTAATGCTCGGAAGTGCCTATTTTATTTTATTTTGGTGAAAATTGTAGATAAATTCAGTTAAGGAGGTACGGTGATTAGAGCGAGTCCAAAATAAAAGCCCGATTTTTTTTAATAACATTGTCGAGAGCTTCGTCCATGCGTATGCGGAGTTTCCGCGAGATTTACCGTACAGTTTCCGAGTTATTAATTGTTAAAGTTGGTCAATTAGTCACACGTAGACGACAAAATGTGCCTGTCCTCTCATATATCGATTTTTTTTGTGCTACTTGGAGCCAAGACACGCGTAAAAAAAACTGACGGTTGCGTTCGTTGGTTCGTTGTGATCAATAAGGCAACTTGAATTGGAAAGCTCACCGCAGAAATAAGCAATAAATTTAGAAATAAAGTCGCGAAAAACCGAAGTATTCGGCGAGAGAGACGTCTCGTGACGTAACCGCAGCCATCTTGCTCGAAGTGTGGCAACGCCGGATACCCGCGCAAATTTGATTCTTCTATCGGATATTTTCAACGCGAATTAGAAATATGGTTGTGTGAAGCCGTACGTTTTTTAATCGATTATAAAAGGCCTTTCGTCGATATTTACTCAAAGTTCTTTTATGTATAGCTAAGGCATCTCAATCTTTCTGGCGACATGCATACAACGCATTTATATGTAAAGTCAGCATGGAAAAACCGTCATATAAAATGAACGTTCGTTTTTATATCTGCAAATATTGTGAAAATTAGGAAAGGGAAAAATAACATAACAATCGATGAAATATGTTTTGACTTCGGACATATTGGACATTGGATATTGAGGTTAACGTCAACGCGACGGTTTTTATTTGCATTCGCAATATCATCTTTTCACTCTCTAATTCTTGTCCGACAGAATCTACCTTTGTCTCTAAACTGGACTTCAGGTACAATCCTGTTACTCTCTTGATAAACTTCTACAGTACTTATTTTCATTCTCCATGTTTCCCGGCTACCAAAAATAATAAGCCGAGCGCGTGGGACCGATGACAGCTATCGAAAATGCAACGATGCTAAACGTCAAAGATATGGCGTACTACTGAAGTCGAGTAGTAGATTATTATGTTTGTTTTCATATTATAAAAATAATAAGTAGCTTGAAATTCAATACTTAAAAAATATTTCTCGAAATATAGGCCACACACATATGTCTAAAACGTAGCGGTGTTATGGCGAAAAAAAGACTCTTAGTTTACTAGCGTGGTCATCACCGTACCTCCTTAAATTGTAAAAAAAATATTTATAAGTCACGTGACGAAGAACACTGATCAAAGCGCACGACGTCACACTTTGCAATACACGAACGAGTCGACGCTCTAAGCATACGGCTCATACTGAACTGCAACTGTTTACTATGTCATAAAATACAATTTGTAAGATTTCTCGATTGATTTTGAATTTTACTCGAACTGTAATAATGGAGACTGGATTCGAGAAGACAAAAAGTTCGAATTTGCCTAGAATTGACTGCATAATGGTGGCCAATTATTTTTTTACGAAAGATCGCGACATCTACTCTGCAAAATTCAGAAACGTGAAGACTTCCATATAACTACACCCTAAAGAATTGTTATTTGTGCAACAAATGCTAACCACCCAGAGCTTGTAATATTATTGATGCTGTATGTAGCATCATTAATAATACAAACTCCGTCATAATTTGAACAAATTTTTGAGGTTATGTATCGTGTTACAACTTGTTTTGTTTTATTTAATTGCAGATCATCAAGACAGTCCATGTGGTATTGAATAGGGTTCAGACTTCATCATTAAACTTATTAATTCTCAAATATTTGTTATCGTGTTTGTTTAGAGAGCCGTATTTTGCAGAGTATGACGTCACGCGCCGTCAAATGACACGTCTGAACGTTGTGGCGCGTATTTTCAAACGGGTGAATTTAAACGCGATGATTGACGAATTTGCTGCACTCAAATACGCGAAACAAACATTTAGAGCTATATTATGTATGTGTGAACAATTTGAAACACTTTACCAAAATTAGGCAACATCCCTATTGGGACTGAACTTGCGACTAATCGCTGCATATAAACTTTTCACGTACAAATGTGAAAAGAATTGTACGAATTAGTTTGTATGGGTTAGTGAGATTTTATTTGGATGATTAGATATCGCTAATTTTACATGAAGAGTTGAAAATTGTATGGATATTTTTTTATTCTTTTGAAGTTGAATCATGCATTGTCACCTTTTAGATGCATATTTGGAAAATGTCGGAGCTCTAAGTAGTCGGAAGTGGTTGAAGTATGGATTTTCCGTTTTGCATCTCGCAGAAAGTCAAGTTAAGGGGTTACCCCCACTTGCGATTGTGAAAAAATCGATTTTTTTTCATTGCATTTTTTTGAAATATAAGTATCTGAGAATATGTCCTGAAAATTTCAAGTCGATCCGAACAAAATTGACTGAGATATGAGCGTTGAAAGAGAAGAATCCGTTGTGTAAACGACCGGAAATTGAAACTTTAAACGCGTTTTTCTCAAAATGGCATTTCTGAAGTCGGTGACCAAGATTACTCGAACACTAATGAACCGATCTTCTTGAAATTTTGCAGGCTTATTTAATACATAAAAATGTAGTCTTTAATCGTTCGATTTTTTTTTCGAAAAAAATGGCCGTTTTATAGCCAAAAAAACGGCTGTTTTTTTTCGTTAAAATCGAACCATTAACTTTGACTGTCCGCCATTTTGTGAAAAATGAATATTTTTTTAAAATCCTTCGATTAAAGACTAGTTTATACTTATATTTGACTAAATCCATCCGCATTTTTTTCTCAGATGATCCACTTCGCCGCAATGTTGGTCACCGCAAACCGTGTATATAAAAACATTATTTCATTGACGGCCATTTGCCACTAAACAATGTAAGATTTTTCAATAAAAAAATTACTGAAAGTTCTTCAAGATGTGTTCTTTAAGATGGTATATTGATCGATTAAAAAAGTTTTGTAGTTTTCTTTAAAAAAATCATGAAAAAGGCCTTTTTTTGCGCTACAAGTGGGGGTAACGCCTTAAATAAAAGCTCATAAAATTACAGAGGTTTCTTCAGATGCCACTTTTTCAAATGCCTAATTTTTGCAGAAATATGTCATCACGATTTTCTATTGAGAATTCCAAAAAATGAGCTGTTTTCGATTGTTACAATTGGGCATAACCGGTTAATGAAGAATCAAATGTGCACGAAAAGTTTCGTCGTTCTACCAGACGAGGGGGTTACGACTCGTCCAACTCACCATTCGATCGATCGATACGTGACGAGAATCGAGGAATCGCGGATAATACGATAAACGAGGTAATCTCTGAGTGCCCGTAGCTCCTCCAAGCTGGGCATCCCAACCTGCGTTGTCTCGTCGTTCTCGTCCCAGGTGTAGACCATCCGATCGGTCAATATCGACGAGTATTTCGCGTAAATTGGATAGATCGTGTCGACCTCGCGATGCAAGTCCCTCTCGATTCGAGTGATCACGTCGATCACCGATTCGCTGGGCCTCTCCGAGTGGTCCGACGAAGGACAAGGAAAATCTCCGGTACTCGAGAGCGCTGCTGGAAAGGGATGTTCCAGCGCTGCACCGGTCAAGTCCTTAATGCCCCAATGTTTAAGGGATACCGAGCTCTCGTTGCAATCGGACCACATCTCGTTTATGGGCTTCGTCCAAGTGACTCCTGCTTGTGCCAACAAACGTCCGTCTTCGAAGATCTTGAGGGACCTGGCCTCGTGTGCGAGAGAATGCAGGACCTTGGGCAAGCAGTTTGTGCCCTCGGATGTGCGGTAGCACGAAGGACAGGCGGTCTCGGCTAACCACACAGGGTAACGATTTTAAGCGAAATGCCTATACAGGGTGTACCGTTACAAGTTGGCGCAATGAAATATTTCCGGGGTATGTAAAGGGTGTCTCAACATAACCTGACATTTTTTACTTATTAAGGGGTAAGGCTACAGTAGAATTTTCGAAAAATCGATTATTTTTTCTCGCTAAAACGGTGCTTTATCATCATGAGAATAAGTTACTATTCGATTTATAGCAAGAACATTTTTTTCACCGACTTTGAGCGTATAACTACCTCTGGCACGGCCATGGAGTACCTAAAACTTTAAACGCGTTTTTCTCGAAACAGCTTTTTTCCAATTGGCGTGACAAATAACTTCAACAATTTTCACTCGATTTACTTCAAATTTAAAAGGTACGCTCCTAATTGCATTTCGGCGAGAAGTACGTACGGAATTTCTGATTAATCGAAAACTTTTCATTTTATGATCAGTTTTATACGAAATTTTTCACTGAAAATTCATTCCAATACCTGCAACTCAATTCAAATACCTACAACTTTTGAATAAAACAATATTTTTTTAATTCCGTACGTACTTCTCTAGGTACTCTAATGGGGCCGTCCATAAATTACGTCATTTTAAAATAGGGGGGGAGGGGGTTCGTCTGCGGATGACGGTAAATGATGGATGAGGGGGGGGGGGGGGGGTTCGAAATTGACGTCATTCTTGTGATACCAGTTACTTCAAAATGTACAATAGTATATTGTACAACTAGAGTGGTTTCCCCGCATGAGTGATGAAAAATGTTTTGCAAGTACCTAATGGTATTAATTATTCAACTCATTATTTTTTTATTTATTACATAAGGCTTGTCTACATTATATTCGAGAACTTCAAATAACAGCGTACCTATGAAAATAGTTCGATCGAGCCAAAATGAATATGGGGAGGATACGGAGATATTACCCGTGATCCAGGATTTGCAAGAATGGGTGAAAACTCCGTGGGAGCTATCCAAAGAAAACTAAAGAATAGAGAAGAATAATATTATTATATTAATGAAAATTGCCAAAGTACAAAATAATAAAAGATGATTCTATAACAAAATGTGGGAGCTATCCAAAGAAAACTAAAGAATAGGGAAGAATAATATTATTATATTAATAAACATTGCCAAAGTACAAAATAATAAAAGATGATTCTATAACAAAATGTTTTAATGTTACCCAATTTTTCTCAAATCCGCAAATGTTTTAATTTTGCCAAACTGGTAATAACGTCAATTTTGCGAGAGGGGGAGGGTCATTAGGAAATGACGATAGGATGATTGTAGGGGGGGGGGGGGGGGGGGTCGAAAATCATCAAAAATCGATGACGTAATATATGGACGGCCCCAATGTAGATTGACGAAAATTTTTGTTCTTGTTCTAGATTTAAAAAAGTGGATGCTAAATGTCACGCCGCGGAGCGCCTAAAAAAAGATAAAAGAAAATATTCGGAGTCGGCCATTTTGTACATCGAAAAAAAAAAATATATATTTTCTAACAGCTTGATATTCATACTAAATAGATGTGTGATTAATTTTATGAGTGAATCACTTTTCCATACGAAAAAAATTGTTAAGTCCGCACATGATTTTATACCCGTTACTGTGGCCTAAGGCCTTAAGGGGCCAGTCCACTTTAAACATTTCAAAAAATTGTAAGCAAGCAAAACTTGAAGAAATCGACGATGATGAGCAATCAGAAGGGATTTTGTACGGTGCAGGAATTGCCGATTGATTTTAGGTAAGAGTTTTTTCATAGTATAAACTTCAAACGCGTTTTTCGCGAAACCACGTTTTCAAAATCTAGCTTCACCGTATCTCTAAAAATAATAAACCGATTTTCTTGAAATTTGAACCACATATTTTAAACATGATTCGCAACAAGATGACCCCGGGTGGTTTAAATTTTTTTGATTTTTACTCTTTTTTTTGCGAAAAACTGCGAAAAAACGCGTTTTTTTTACTTTGTTCGTTTTTCATCTGCCATTTTTTCATTTTTTTATAAAACTTTATATCCGAGGATAATTTTGTAGCTGGTGTCATGTTGAATCTAATGGACTTTGATTTTTTTGTCTTAGACAAGCCGTTGCCGAGTTGTGATGGAGCAACCTAGCCCACCTATTTTTGAGGCGTTACGTTAAACTATAGTTCTAGTACTTAAAAATGAATAAAAATGAATTAAATCCCAAACCCAAACCCAAAAACTTTTATATTCATATCTTTTATAAAATCCTCAAAAAAAAAATCGCGAAAATAGCCTTTTTTCGTGGCTCCAAAGTGGACTGGCTCCTTAAAGCGAAGGACCAAAAAATCGATCAGCTAAAATAGCGATGGGACAAAATGGCTAACGGTTCGCCATTTAGGCGTTCGCCATTTCGGACCATCGATCATTTGCGTTTCTAAGACCCACACATTCGAAATTTGTAGTCTCGATATATGGCTTTTTTCTATAGACGGTATTACGAATATTAGATACTGACTTTTATCTATTTCGGATATATGATTTTTGTAGATTGTCCGAATCTGTATTTGTATGGCTCAACGTGCAGACTATTTGAATATATGTTCCCCAATAAATAATCCTTGGGTGTAATAGTTATTCGACTTCCCCATCGGTCAAAGGATAAAATTTCGAATAATTCAACCTTCGTTATTTTGAGAGTTCATAATTCTGTCGTGTCGAAATCTTTGTCGTTCTATATTTGGTCATTCGACATTCTGATCCCCACCCCTTGCAAGAAACGGTGGAACGACGGTAGCCTGGTGGCCGCGTAGCGGCTAACTGCCGAACTTGAGGGAACGTCACAAAATAGTCTACACAACGCCTTTCATCGCTACAGTTTCATGTGCAACCCTCTAATATGCGTGTGTGTGTGTGTGCGTGTGTGCGCGCTCGCATATTTAGGACGTTTAGGACTTTTGAATACGTTCTCGCCATTTTCCAAAAGATGGCGTTACCACAACTGCGTGCGTGTAATTTAATATGATAATGCATCTATAAAGAAGCACTATAAGCAAGCTTGGAGTTCAGTGCACGTAATTTCACCGAAGTGTAAATAACTTTTTTTCATACTGTAAACATGACAAATTTCGTGCCAAAAAAGAGTGTTCGCGGGAAATTTTACTGCACTGCTTTATTTTAAAAAATCTGCAGCTGTAGCATCAAGAATTCTTGTTCAGCTTACGACGACCATGCTCTGTAGGAAACAACATGCAGAGATTGGTTTAGACGCTTCAAAAATAATTATTTTAATGTGTTGAATTGGAAGCATACATCATGAAGTCTCATGTCAAACGCTAGCTGAACTTGTAGAATCAGTAGAAATTGCTCACACAAAAGTTTCGAAATATTTGAAAGTATGAGGAATGATTTTTTAAAATAAAGCATTAATTTACACGAAATAACAGCGAGAACTTATTCATAATCCCAATATATATATACAGGGTGACCCTCTCATCTCTGCCACCCGAAATAACTCGGTAATTATCGACGTCACGAAAAAATGTTCCACACAAAATTTATAGGTGTGAAGGGGGCCATCAAATGCGACCAATTTTTTTATGTCGGCGAAAGCGCTGACGCACAGTGAAGGTCACCTACACTCTTTAAAATGAAATGGTACTTTTTTTTCAACCATCTTGTGGAGCCCCTCAAGCCGCATAAAAAACATTGGGGAGTCAAAATTGTTCAAGGTCATTCAAGGTCACCTATTTAGGTTTGTATTTCATTTTAATTTTAAAGTTTCGAAACGTTTGAAAGCATGAGAAATGATTTTTTTAAATAAAGCATTCATTTACACGTAATTTCATTTTAAAGTTTCGAAACGTTTGAAAGCATGAGGAATGATTTTTAAAAATAAAGCATTAATTTACACGAAATAACAGCGAGAACTTATTCATAATCCCAATATATATATATATATATATATATATATACAGGGTGACCCTCTCATCTCTGCCACCCGAAATAACTCGGTAATTATCGACGTCACGAAAAAATGTTCCACACAAAATTTGTACGGTGTGAAGGGGGCCATCAAATGCGACCAATTGTTTCTATGTCGGCGGCGGCGCTGACGCACAGTGAAGGTCACCTCCACTCTTTAAAATGAAATGGTACATTTTTTTCAACCATCTTGTGGAGCCCTTCAAGCCGCATAAAAAACATTGAGGGGTCAAAATCGTTCAAGGTCATTCAAGGTCACCTATTTAGATTTGTATTTCATTTTAATAGGTGACCTTGGATGACCTTGAACGACTTTGAGCGCCTAATGCTTTTTATGCGGCTTGAGGTGCTCCACAAGATGGTTGAAAAAAATGTACCATTCCATTTTAAAAAGTGGAGGTGACCTTCACTGTGCTTCAGCGCCTCCACCGAAATAAAAAAAAATTGGTCGCATTTGATTCGCACCGTACAACTTTTGTCTGGAACATTTTTTTGTGACGTCGATAATTACCGAGTTATTGCGGGTGGCAGAGATAAGAGGGACACCCTGTATACAGGATGGATCAATAACTGTTAGCAACTTGAGTATCTTCGAAACTATAAGGTTCACAGAAATATTTGCTGAAATGAAATTGCACAGTACGAAAGGGGCCATCCGATAGCGATAATAGTTTTTTTTTTGCAGCTGGAGGTACTTCGGACATTTGAAGGTCAACTCCATTTTTTTTAAATGGATCGTCATGTTTTTTTTTCTGTATCATGAAAGAGGAGCTTAAAACGAGTTCAACGACCTATAACATAAGGTCATTGAAGGTCATAGAAAGTACAGAAAGGCGATAATACTTACAATTTCGGTAGTAAATGAAATTACTACGTATATAGTAAGTGTTCGAAATGACGAACATCGGTATCAATGCAACGTTGGATTCTTTTTTCGATTGATTGACTTGCAAGTTTTACAGCGTCAGAAATTATTGACGCACAGGCTGTAATAATTCTTTGTTGCATGTCGTCAAGTGTAGTTGGTAATTTGTACACTTTATCTTTCAATGTTCCCCATAGAAAGAAGTCTAAAGGTGTTAGGTCTGGGGAACGAGCTGACCACGATTTTGGACCGCCGCGTCCAATCCAACGATTTCGAAATTTTTCTTCGAGTTGACTTCGTGCGATCAATGAATAATGTGCTGGACATCCGTCATGTTGGTACCGCATGGTTCGTCGTGTAAGTAAAGGCAACTCTTCGAGCAAAAGACCCATTGTATCTTTGACAAAATTACTGTAGATGTTGCCATTCAAATTTCCATTGATAAAAAAAGGACGAATAATTTTAGCACCTATGATTCCGCACCATACATTCACAGGCCATTGTCTCTGATGTTCAACCTGCCGCAGCCAATGGGGATTTTCAGTGAAGTAAACCGTAAGTGTTATCGCCTTTCTGTACTTTCTATGAGCTTCAATGACCTTATGTTATAGGTCGTTGAACTCGTTTTAAGGCGAGAACTCCTTTTAGAATATCCAAAAAATCGATTTTTTTTTACGTACTTCGACAGTATGATACCCAAAGAATATACTGACCAAAGGAAAACTCGAAATATTGAATATTTGCGGGGTTATCCAGGGTGTCTAATTTTGACCAGAACTGAAATTGCATGACATTTAAGGATTTTTAAGGCAAGGAATGGGGATTTTTTCATGACTCTTAGTATGACTTTCTGGCATAGAAGTATACTTAATGATTCTACAGTGCGACCGATTTTCTAAATTTTTATATTTTTATTTTGCTCTTTCAAACAGATGTGTCGTATGCCAATAAAAAGTATACGGAATAAACGAAAAGTCACCAAACTGTACAATTCCATATGTAGTGAAAAATGTGAGACGAACGTAATTTCACGATTGCTGTAAAGAAATATATTTTGGGAACGTCTAGAAAAATATTACATACATTTAGGAACTTTGCGTAATATCATCTAGTCGCTTTACACGAATAACGAAGAAAAACTAATATATGTTGAGATAACGCATCATTTTCTTTTACTTTCTTCTGTTTTATTTTCTATCGATTCGATATTCGTTTCTCTATCGACAAGCACCACGAAGTTAGTTCATATTGAATATAGACTCAACGATAATATAGTAGGGTATAATAATTCAGGTAGACTGGTAATTTTTCATGACATTTCATGACTTTTTCAGGGTTGAGTGTAATTTCATGACATTTAAGATTTTTCATGACTTTTCAAGTCGGTAGACACCCTGTTATCGCATATAGTCTAGAGCGCGGGGCGAGCGAGTAAACTTTAAGGGGTTACCCCCACTTGCGATTTTGAAAAAATCGATTTTTTTTTATTGCATTTTTTTGAAGTATAAGTATCTGAGAATATGTCCTGAAAATTTCAAGTCGATCCGAACAAAATTGACTGAAATATGAGCGTTGAAAGAGAAGAATCCGTTGTGTAAACGACCGGAAATTGAAACTTTAAACGCGTTTTTTTCAAAATGGCATTTCTGAAGTCGGTGACCAAGATTACTCGAACACTAATGAACCGATCTTCTTGAAATTTTGCAGGCTTATTTAATACAGTACTACCTCTCTAAGAGAGCGGTCTAGGGCGGTTAGGGGAAGTAATTCTCGAGAAATTCGTCGCCGAAGCCTTCCCCCACCGCTAGGTTAGCGCGCTCGAAAATCGCGCATGTGGTAGCGTGTATGTGTTTCTCCACTCGAACTCCATAAGAGAGCGCGAACGAAAGTGTTGAGAAAACTGTAAACGAGTTGCGGAAAGTGTAGTGGCGTTTCGTCGTTTCATGCGTAAGTATATCTCATTGAATATTGATGTGTAAATCTTTCTTTTTCTTCGCGTTTTTTTTATTCTGCTGTTTGGTATATTTTGTTGTTGCAATATTATAACACATATGAAGGAAACATTTGTAAAACTTTCAATAATTGTTGAATTATCTTATTGTTCGCAAAAATATACGTACTATATTCGTTATCGAAACTCGAACATATACAGTAGAACCTCGATTATTCGAACCAATTGGGACCGAGACTAGTTCGGATAATCAAAAGTTCGGATAATCGAAACGTGGGTTTTTTGGGACGAGATCATAAACAACACCTTTTTATATAAAAACAGTACATACATATATATTATAATTTGACATATATGTTAACGTTGAAATATATATATATATATATATATATATATATATATTTTTTTTTTTTTATATATAATGTATTTGAAAAACCTGAAAAAAGTTGAATGCTTTTTTTATATTTAAAAAAAATAAAATCGTCCATTTTTAATTGACGAACGGCTGTAACGCGTTTTTGAGCGGCTAAGTCTCGCAGCCGTTTGGGAAGGAGAGATTGCGTTGGGTTGCTCATTGTTGCTCACGGCGGTGGCAGCGAGCAACAATGTATCTTTCGCGCCAACGTTCGGATAATTGAGAGTTCGGATAAACTAAGTCATCGTTCGGATAATTGAGGTTCTACTGTACAGTGTACAAAAAAAATGTAACTAACAATTTATCTTGTGTATATACTTCAAGTTGAAATATACAATGTATATATATGTATAAATATTTCATTTTTAGATATGCTGTACGATATTTGCATTTATTACTACTACTCATAAACATATCTCTAGTATAATGTAGCCTCGATAATTTTTATCAATATCAATAATATTCTATGCTGTGTTAATGTCTATTAAAATATATTTTACTTGCATTAAATTACTACTTGAAATTTAATTATGGTGCATGTTTTTTTCTCCGACTTTACGGCTTAAACGTATATATTATTATACAAAGGAATATTATCCATTTGACAATCGTGCGACGTGCGATTTTCTGAAATCGCTCGCGATCTCTTATGGAGTTGTCCGCGACAAACTCGGGAGGCCTCGGGTACACTGGACAGCTCGAGCTAGGTGGGGGAAGCCATAAAATGCGCTCAAGCGGAACGGCGGGGAAATTCTCTCTTAGAGAGGGCTCTCTTAGAGAGGTAGTACTGTACATAAAAATGTAGTCTTTAATCGTTCGATTTTTTTTTTCGAAAAAAAATGGCCGTTTTATAGCCAAAAAACGGCCGTTTTTTTTTCGTTAAAATCGAACCATTAACTTTGACTGTCCGCCATTTTGTGAAAAATGAATATTTTTTAAAATCCTTCGATTAAAGACTAGTGTATACTTATATTTGACTAAATCCATCCGCATTTTTTTTCAGATGATCCACTTCGCCGCAATGTTGGTCACCGCAAACCGTGTATATAAAAACATTATTTCATTGACGGCCATTTGCCACTAAACAATGTAATATTTTTCAATAAAAAAATTACTGAAAGTTCTTCAAGATGTGTTCTTTAAGATGGTATATTGATCGATTAAAAAAGTTTTGTAGTTTTCTTTTAAAGAATTCATGAAATAGGCCTTTTTTGCGCTACAAGTGCGGGTAACGCCTTAAACGCGATTATCTCGAAACTACTTTTTTCAAACACTGCTCGTGTTGTAGCTGGAAAAGTTATCGACCGATTTGCATGAAATTTTCGGAGGTTACTCTCAGTAATATTATCGGAAGGATATACCTAAAGTTTGAAAGGTAGCGTGTAAATAAATAATTTTTTGGGGTAAAAAATGTCGAAAAAATGGTCACAAATTCGAACTTTGGAGTAAAAAGGCTCCCAACTTTTCAATTTTGCACTTTTTCGTCATTTTTTAGGTATATCCTTCCACTTAATATGTCAGTAAACGAATGACACTTATAAAATCTCTTTTAGATCAACAGAAAAAGAGTGACAACTGCAGCACTTTTCGATATCGCGGAAAACGGCGTCCGAAGACCCTCAATAATGCCGCCATTTTGTTGGACATCCCAATTTTTTTTTTTTAACTTGACAGTTATAATAAACTCATGTCCAAATTTGAAAACGATCAGATTATTTTAACCCCGCTAAAAAAATTCCCGAAAAATACCTATTTTTCACGCCCCCAAAGGGATGTCTCGCCTTAACGGAGACTTTGTCCTTGAAATTTAGCGGGAGATGTTAGCGGCTCAACATGAGCAGCTAGAAGAAGAGGAGGGATGCCTCTATGGACCAGGCATTGCCGATTAGCAGCAATTATAAACACATTTGTGTAAACACATTACAAAACTTTAAACGCGTTTTTCTCGAAAACACGTTTTTAAAAATGGCTGCCATTCTCCTGACCGCTGTAATTAACATATCGACCTGAAATTTGGAGAGCATACTCAGAAAATATGTCTTCACGGAATGACGGATCGTTTTTTCGATAGATACATTTTTGCATTTATTATTTATCTTTTTATGCGACAAAAAACGCGAAAATTCGATTTTTTTTAAATTGCCGCCATTTTCCGAAATTTGTACTAAACGAAAAACCCATCCGTCATTCCATGACCAAAGGGTCACAGATTGATAATATGCTTTGAATTTGTGTTTCAGATCAACAAAGAAAGGGCAGTGATGTCAGCCGTTTACCTCCCGCGATTTGAGGATCTATTTTCGCGGAGCTGCAACGGCCGCCATTTTGGTTTTTTTTTTCAAAAAAAATTTTTTTAACGTTCTGTATATCATGAATAAAAGCAAGAAAAAAACCGCACTCAAAAAGCTTTTCTCGTTTCCTTTAAAAAAAATAAAATGTAAACACCTGAAATATGGCACTCCAAGGACAAAGTCTCCCTTAAGCTCCTCTTTCATGATACAGAAAAAAAAACATACCGATCCATAAAAAAAAATGGAGTTGACCTTCAAATGTCCGAAGTACCTCCACCTGCAAAAAAAAACTATTATCGCTATCGGATGACCCCTTTCATACTGTGCAATTTCATTTATTGTTATTTATTGCAATTTATAGTTATTGATCCACCCTGTATATGCAGACTAATTTCGAACAATTCCACCGATGCTTTTGAACTGCTTACGGTGCAATGGTCGGCCGCAGTACCGCGTCAGAGCCTTTACTTTCATTTCGATGCAAACATTTCTTCTCTTCTGTTTCGTCGGTAATATTTCGAGAGGATCGTCAGGCAGTTGAGCGTAATCCGGCAACAAAGTCGCAAAAGTCTCCGTGACCGTTTTGTGACGCCGTGACGCTGCAAGAAAAATAAATGAAATTTAAAAAAAACGAAAAAATGAAAGAACATCATTTTTTCAATGATAAAAATTGTCTGCGCCGAGTTAGAAACTTCATGGCTAGTCAATCCAAAATGGAAGAACAAAAATGAGCCGTTTTTCCCGACCCTTGAAATGTCAGAGAAAAAGTGAAGGAAAATTATTTGTTGGTCTACCGGGTCTCTCGGATTCGAGTTCGTTCAGGCGGGCGCTCAAATCGTTCCAGTTGCACCGAACGATCTCGGGCTCGGTGGCGAAACGTCCCAGCAACGGTGCGATCACCTTCCTGTGAAAATCGACCGCTAGACGAGCCCTCGCCTCCCCGTTGTCGTTTCCAGCTCCAGCCTCCTCGTTTCCGTCATTCGTATCGGACTTTCTCAATCTCAGCACTTTGCCCTCCTGACGATACATCAACGACAAATTGATATCCGAACAAACCAGAACAAAATTATGATCGGAAAAAAAAACGTCTTAAAAACACCAAGATGGTCGAGGTCGAGGATTTAGAAGCTATGAACATTCCGTCGAGTGTAGAAGACCTACACTATGGGCCTGATATCGATGATTCCATGTAAGTTGACAAATTTCATGATTTATTCATTCCCAAATTTTCAAACGCGTTTTTCTCAAAACCGCGCTTTTCAAATCGGTACCCAAAATTTCTCGAAAACCAATGAACCGATTGCCTCGAGATTTTTTGTGGTTACTCTATACACCATTATCTAGTACTTGTCATCAGATTTTTTTTCCGTTACTTAGTTTTTGTTTTATCGGCAAAATAATAACTAATTTTTGGCCCAAAAATCACTATTCATGTTCAAACGTCCGCCATTTTGTCATAAATCGATATTTTCAAAATCGGCTATGACAAGTACTAGATTATAGTATCTAATTTAATAATCTTTTTGGTTTTCTTTTTTCACATGATTTTTGAAGAAACGCCAGTGGGTACTGTATACGCAGATTTATTTACGACGCTCCATGGATCATACGATATCCTTGTATATTTTTGATATTTTTAATTAAAGAAAATTAAACATATTTTTCAATGTATATACTTTTAGATAATCGAAAGCCCAATCCGAAATTTCAAATAGTTTTCCTTGAAAAAATTCACAAAAATGACCTTTTTCTCGGCTTTTAGGTGTATATCTCCCCTTAACGACTTCCACGAAAATCCGACGAGAAAGTGAAATGGAACTGAAAGATTGAAATTGACAGTTCAAAGCCAATTCGCGTTGCGAGAATGAAATGAAAAAGGCGCAAAATCGAAACAAACCCAAACAAACTAAAACGAATCTAATCGCAAAGGCGCACGCGCGTTACCGAGAGCCGTGCGATTTTCACGTTTACTATAATGTGCACGACGAGGGCAACGACAACGCGAAATCGATACACGTGTGTACAGAAGAGTACAAGAAAGAAAAAATAAAACAAGAGCACAACTGACGTGGCCAATTTTCCTCGCGTAAAACACGCTCGCGGTATTGCCGGCTCAACGGAAATAAACCATCCAGAATATCCGCGCTTTATACCGATCTACATCATTTTGCGCTGGACGAAATGAACATAAAAAATTGATTTTTATATACAGGGTGTCCCAGAACTCAACGTTAAGCCGAAACGGGGTGACAGGATTGATTGTAACCATCATGAGAAAAATCAGAAAAAAAATAAAGGAGGAAAAAATAAAGCAGAAAAAAAATAAAGCAGGGCCTTTCAAAGTAGACAAATTTTGAAAATTTTAAACTCATAGTTTAACAAATAGCCTTAATTCTAGGAAACTTGTGTTTGTTTGGGTTTATTTGGGTTTGTTTCACAATAACTGAAAAATGGTTACAGTTTGACCAAATTTCTAGGTTTTTCTTAAATGCCCATAATTTTCAAACTCCATGGGATAGATTTTTTTTTCGGATTTTTCTCATGATGGTTACAATCAATCCTGTCATTCCATTTCGGCTTAACGTTGAGTTCTGGGATACCCTGTATAAATGCAGTTGCGTGCAAAAGTGTCCGGCCAGAGATAATGTTATGGTTAACTAACGTTTAAAGGATGCATAATGGAAACACAAATATATCATCGTAAAGTTTTTTTATTATGCACTCAAAATATGTAATTCAAAAATTGTTCATAACGATTAACAATTATTTGTAAGGAAAATAACACGTTTTTGCTGCTCCATAAATGTCCGGCCAAATTCCAAGAAGATGTGATTCGCTTCGCTTTGTTTACGTTATCAGTTGCGAAATCGTGTAAACATTGAGAGCACTGTTCCTTTTGCATTGTACGATCAATAACACTCAGTCAAGATGTCGAAACGCACGTCTTTACATAGACGTGAAGTGGGTATCAAGTTGCGCAACGAAGGCAAAGTTTCACGTGAAATAGCTAAAATTTTCGGCGATTGGAAAATCGACTGTTAACGATATAATAAATAAATTCAAGACTACAGGTACTCCAGAAGATAAATACTGTCCTGGGAGACCTAGGAAAACAACTAATCGTGTCGATAAAGTGATCAAAAGAAAGGCTGTCGCAGACCTAAAAAAGAATGCCGCAATCATCGCTCGTGAATAACGCGAAGAAAATTTGGCTGACATTAGCCAAAGTACTGTTTCACGTAGACTGACAGAAGTGGGACTTTTTGGACGTGTTGGAGTTAAGGGCGGGGTAAAGTATTTAAATAAATGCATAATATATCAAGAATATTGTGTTAAAATTTTTATGCAATCGAGAAGTGTTCTCAAACTTATGTGCAATGAGCGCTAAGCGACCAAACTCTTCTGCGTTTTTCAAACCGTTTTTCTGAGACTTGTCATATTTGAAGTCTGTGTGCACGATAACTCAAAATCTACAGGACCAATCGCTTTGAAATTTTGCACAGTACTTCTTCACATAATTCACCAGGTATTGTCGAGAGCGTTTTTGTTTTTTTTTAATAATTACTAATTTTTCAACAACAAATTAGCCGATTTTTTTTAGCGAAAATCGGGTTTTCGGCTCCCAAGTGCTACGAAAAATCGAAAAATCGAAAAAAAAAATCCTCCCGTCATTACGTCGAGAAACATCTCCTTCAACAAATGCATTTTTATTTTTTTGTTACAGATGATTCTGTTGCGAGTTATGGTGCACACCGCAAACCAACTTTTTTTCGAGGCGCCTCCGGGGTTTAATTTTCACTCGCTCAATTTTGAATATTTTGCAATGCAAATTTAGGAGAATGTTGTTCAAATGTTACTTTATTATATGTAAATTTTTCAATAAACGAACACTATTCGTTACGCCAAAAAAAAATCTTAAAACCATGCCTTTTTTTCGCCGAATTAACTTTACCCCGCCCTTAACAAACCGCTCATCAGTAAACAAATAAGAAGGCCAGATTAGAATTCGCGAAAAAATACCAGAGCTGGACTGTTGAAGATTGGAAAAAAGTGCTGTGCTCAGACGAAACTAAAATTAATTTGTTTGGCAATGATGGGAGCAGGTACGTTCGACGACCAAAAGGAACTAGAAATGATTCGCGATATCAAACACCAACTGTGAAAGACGGTGGAGGTAGTATTGTGCTATGGGGGTACATTCTCTTGAAAAGGCGTGGGGCCAATATTTAAAATTGAAGGCACTATGAACTCTACTATGCATAGAGATATTACATTAAAAGAAATGTTGCCTTATGCTCGTCAGAATATGCCACGAGGATGGATTTTTCAGCAAGATAATGATCCAAAACATCGATCACAGCTCCTTCAGCGGGTTTTTAGCAAGAAAAATATCTAAAATATCTAAAATATCTAAAAAATCACTATATTTTTTCCTTGTACATAATGCGTACTTCGTACTTGGCCGGATAGTTATGAAAAAGCAAAAATTGTTATTATGGTTATAAATAATTATGAATAGTTATATATCATTTTTCAATAACACGTTTCGATTGCATAATAAAAGAACTTTACGATGATATGTTTGTGTGTTTCATTTTGCATCCTTTAAAGGTTACTCCATCATAAAATTATCTTTGGCCGGACACTTTTGCACGCAACTGTATATATATACATATTACCGGCGAAAAGTGTCCGGACAAAAATTGAAAAAAGTTCCGGAACGATTTTTTATGCCATTTCGCCGGTAGTAGACATGAATGAATGTAATAAACGGCATTTTTTTCCAAATTTTTCACTATTTTTTTACGACTAGTACTCTTTTTCGAAAACGACCATTTTTCGCCTTTTTTCGTTCCTTTTCTGGTGGACCCCGTTTAGAGATAACATTTTTTTAACGCATTTCTCTGACTGAAATCATAAAAGGCGAAGCTCAAGCTTCAATTTCGTTTTTTTTTCAAGCTTCGTACGATTTTTTTCTAAAGTTTGGATTTTTTAAGAAAACGAGACAATTTGCAAAATAACGTGTAACGCGAAAACGACAAGGATTGAAGGAAAGCTCAAGAATAGTAAAAAGTTGAATCGGTTTTCGTTGAGATCGCGGGAATTTTTTCAGATTTTTTTTCACCTATTTTCGGTAAAAAAAATCCGATGATTCAATTACCGTATCTCGAGAACTAAGGGGGAGTTTGTGGTAAAATTTCAAGAGAAAAAAATTGTATTTTTATATTTTCGACGCAATACGGAATCAACGTACAATGGAATCGGCAATATTATTATTATTGGAGTTTATATTTATATGAAATACAATAATGGCAATACGTTAAATATAATAATTTTTAGTAATTATGATGGAAGAATATTCCGAATAATTAATTAATCTACATAACAATAATTGCGAGAACGCTTCATGTATACGTATGTATATAAAAGGAATAATTTATTTACGTTCGTTTGTTCTCACGGTAACAAAAATAGTAACAATGAAAGAAATTATATCTATGAAGAGCAGGCGAACAAAACCGGACGTGCCCACACTACGTCAACATTTTCTTTCCTTCCCAAAAACTGTCCTTTCGCTCAAAAAGGCAGTTTTTAACCAATTTTGAGATGTTTAAGAACCGGATTTGATTAAAAATATTTCGGGAGACAATAAAGGAGTGCTCGAAGATCACGAAAAAAGAAATTGACGTAGTGTAGACAAGTCTGGTTTTATTCGTCTGCACTCATATAAAAATATTAGCTTAATTATTTATTTATGCTGTGTCGATTCTAATTTTCGTTGAAAGCAATCAAAAAGCTCATTTTTTCGTTCACCCCGACGAGATTTTGGGACATTGGCAAAAACACCGTGACATTCGGACTCAGCGAAAAAATTCCCATCGATCCTTGAAATACCGTAAATTCAGTTAAAGAAAAAAAGAAACAAAAAAAAATATCTACGGCAGGAAAAAAAACGTCGACTTCGGCCGGTTCCATACATCCTCGGAGTGTTATCACGCAAAAAAAAAGAAAAAAAGAACACACAAAATGTCACGGACAATAAAGACCACACACGAGAGCGATATATACAGTATTTACATCCGGCAGAGCGAGGACGAGGGTCGTGTTTCCTTCGTCTCGGTAATACGACTTTTTCAACGCGTCGTAATCGATCGTGCGATATTCCACTCCTGATTTCGTTCCGCGCACTTGGTCAACTCCGGAAACCCGCTCGTTTTCCATATCGGCTTCTTCGCCGCTCGTCCTCCTCCGAGTTCCTCGTCTTCTTTGTCTCCCAACCGGAAGTCCTGCTGCTGCTTCTGCTCGACGCTCAGTAGCGTTTCACCTGCGGGAAATTAAGAAGGCACGCTGTAACTCGATTCCTTGGGGTATTCGTGACACGCGATTGCCAAGAGGTAAGAAAAGAGCACGCGAGACGACAATAGTGATGACGACAGACCGGTGTCCGAGGTCTTGTGAAAGAAAAGTCGACGAGACGAAGGCGTGTATGCGCATGTGTATGACTCATTCAGCAAATTTACAATGGTGGCTCTCGTCTCGAGCACACGTGGTATTTGCACAATGTACACGAGGATTTTTCCGTCAATTCAGCCACTTTTTTTTTCGACCATCTCAGATCTGCCCCATAATTGGTTATACCAAACTACTGCTAAAAGGCATTCTATGTGAATTTTTTCAGATTTTATTATTCAACATTTTAGAAAATGCCGTTTTTTTTTCAAATGAATATATCTCGGAAAGTAAAAGGTAACTGAAGAAAAATGTTTGTACATAAAAGTTGTAGTTTTTTGTTAGCTTTCGAGCGGACGAGTTGAAATAATTTTTACGTTCCGGTAACGCTGATATTTTACCAAAAAAGGGGGAAATTATTTTTTTTTATTCAAAAACGGCAATTTTTTTTGGCTGAAAAAATTACAGTTTTCCAGTATGTCTGACGATATCGCTAAAAAATCGCCGGCGTGGCACGGATCGAGGTTCTAGGGTATAAAAAAAATTAAACCACACAAATTAATTTTTTTTTACCCGAAACTCGCTCCGTTTTTAACATGTCTCAGAAACTTGAAGTTACCGAAGAAAAATGTCTGCATATAAAAGTTGTAGTTTTGCGTTAGCTTTCGAGCGGAATATTTGAAATAATTGTTACGTTCCGGTAACGCTGATTTTTTACCAAAAAAGGGGGAAATTTTTTTTTTATTTAAAAACAGCGGTTTCTTTTTGGCTGAAAAAATTACAGAGTCTTCCAGTATGTCTGACGATATCGCAAAAAAATCGCCGGAGTGGCACGGAGCCAGGTTCCGGTAAAAAAAAATTAATTTGTGCGGTCTCATTTTTTCTACCCTAGAACCTCGATACGTGCCACTGTGGCGATTTTTTTGCGATATCGTCAGACATACAGACAGTCTGTAATTTTTCAGCCAAAAAATGGACGTTTTTGAATAAAAAAATTATTTCCCCCTTTTTGGTAAAAAAAATCAGCGTTACCGGAACGTAAAAATTATTTCAAGTCGTCCGCTCGAAAGCTAACACAAAACTACAACTTTTATGTACAGACATTTTTTTCAGCTACTTCCAGTTTCCGAGATATATTCATTTGGAAAGAAACGTCATTTTCTAGAATGTTGAATTTAAAAATCTGAAAAAAATCACATAGAATGCCTTTTAGTAGTACTGTGGTATAACCAATTTAAGGCAGATCTGAGATAGTTGAAAAAAGTGGCTGAATTGACGGAGAATCCCTCACAAATGGATGTGATATTAATCGTTGCCATCAAAGTGGCGTGTTATGTGGAGCGAAAGTGTGGTGATGGACGAAGAGGAAAGTCTTGGAAAGATGGCAACAAAAATACGTCAAAAAGGCTGTGGGAATCGGTCCAAACCACGGTCTTACAAACAGGTCTGGAAACTCCGGCGTTTTTGCACGGTGGAAAGTGTCATCGTTAGTGAGGCGAAAACGTAGTTCCTCATTTATCCACTGGAAGCGCTGTCAAGTAGGAGTAGTCTTGTAGATATAAATATACAGCAATGGAAAAATAACCTCCCGACAGCCAGTACACGTGTTCACAACGTTTCTAGAAATCTAAACTACCTGAAACGCTCCGGTAGAACCGCATAGTGCCGAACCCGTCCTTATCCTTTGCTATATTTTATTATATTCGATTGCAGGTGCGCCAGTTCGCCTATCAGCAAAACCCAAAACTGCAAAAACAATGTTTTGCAAACAACAAACTCGCCAAACTGACAAATCAATAAAAACGGCACCTTTTAAACATACACAATGCGTTCAATTATTTTTTTATTCCTCTTCCATTATATTTATTTTCAGGTTCTTATTAACATTGTTTAAAAAGCAAAAGCAAAAATAAAAGTTGTAGAAACAGACAGGCAATGCAATATACTAAAAATAAACATTAATTATGAGGAACAAAAATTTCGATCGCACAAATTTGTTCATACACTGAGAAAAAAAACCAACTGAATCAAAAAAATCTATTGGTTGATCCAAATAAATGTGCTGCTGCGGAGTGCAGCCACCGATATATGAGATTGTTTCAATACTATAAAATATTGGCAAATGTGATTGACTTAAATAACATATTATTTTATTTGAAAAAGCTCTTCTGTTCTCTGAAGATCTACATTATCCTTCAAATAAAATTATATTCTATTGAAATTATTCTATATACAATCCGTAGATGTATTGGATAAAATAATTAAGCGGTTGCTAAAAACATTTTTCATTTCGTATAAACTATAATCAATAGAATTAATTATTTATTTGCTACATCAAAACGAACGTGCCATGGGACGTAAGTTTTTCAATTTGATTTAAATCTTAAATAAAAAGTGAGCATTAGTATGATCATCTACGATAATAGTGGAGAGAATATCAGATATCCAATGGAATATCTATGGGGAGAATATCAGATATTCGACTGATTAGAACAGATACTACACTTTGATCTTAGCAACAGGCCAAGAGGCGATACTCTTTAGAGTTTCTCCACCGTTTAACGGCGGGGTAAAGTTAATTCGGCGAAAAAAAGGCATGTTTTTAAGATTTTTTTTTGCGTAACGAATAGTGTTCGTTTATTGAAAAATGTACATATAATAAAGTAACATTTGAACAACATTCTGCTAAATTTGCATTGCAAAATATTCAAAATTGAGCGACGGAAAATTAAACCCCGGAGGCGCCTCGAAAAAAAGTTGGTTTGCGGTGTGCACCATAACTCGCAACAGAATCATTTGAAACAAAAAAATCAAAATGCATTTGTTAAAGGCGATGTTTCTCGAGGTAATGACGGGAGAATTTTTTTTTTTTCGATTTTTCGATTTTTCGTAGCACTTGGGAGCCAAAAACCTGATTTTCGCTAAAAAAAATCGGCTAATTTGTTGTTGAAAAATTAGTAATTATTAAAAAAAAAAAAAAAAAAAGGTCTCGACAATACCTGATGAATTATGTGAAGAAGTACTGTGCAAAATTTCAAAGCGATTGGTCCAGTAGATTTTGAGTTATCGTGCACACGGACTTCAAATATGACAAGTCGCAGAAAAACGGTTTGAAAAACGCAGAAGAGAAGAGAACGGCATGGAGCAATAGACGCTCAAATACTCATAACTTCGTCAATTTTACTCCGATCGACTTGAAATTTTAACACAATATTCTTGATATATTATGCATTAATTTAAAAAATTAAAAAAAAATTTAAATACCTTACCCCGCCCTTAAGTAGATTTTCGGTTCGCGCTACGCTTACGAGAAACGAGCGCGCGTGCAGCCTCTAGCGGTTACTCCGAGAACTACAGGTTTCCTCACACCTATAATTTCGGTGGCGCTCGGTCACGATCTGGTTGAATTTTTTCAACAAAATGTGCAAGAAACAAATTTTACTATCACATAATTTTTTAACCAATTCAGAGATTTGCTTAATATTTTTAATCAATATAAAATATTAATTTTTTAACGAATAATGTACTTAAAATCAATATCGGATATGGTGAAAATAATAAAATAACATATTTACTCAATAGGAATTTTATTTGAATCAAACGAGCGAAATTCAATTTTTCGTGTGTACTCGAATGAACAATATTCATATTTTCAATTGAAACGCTTCTTTCGTTCGTTGCAGAAATTGCATTCAAAACTATACAATTTGTTCGCGATAATTTTTTAGATAGTTTCATTAATATATTGTTCTCGGCTAACAATATATCTTTTGGAATGAAAAAAAAATTTCAATTGTATCATGTCATTGAAGTCAATAGCGTTTTGTTTGGACTAGTAAATCCGATTATTTACACCAACAATTTTACAATTGAATCAACGAAATTTCGTTCAATAATACCAATGATATCGGATCAATGATTTGTTTTTCTCAGTGTACCCTATCTACTCAAATGGCGAAAGACCAAATAAAAATATTACAGAGGTTCGAACATACGAGAAATAGAGTCTACTGAAATAATAATTCTCATTCTGCCCGGGGGTTCAGGAGTGAAAAAATACTCCATCATTTTCCATTTATATCGCTTTTACAAATATTGGGTCTGTTCGTTTTGGTTACACTTTTATACACTTCTTGCGCCTTCTGAGGACTTTCTGTTACTGTATCGATTTAAATTGTAGGAAGTGTAGCTAAACCGAACGGACTATGTTTATTTCGAAAAATCTGCGCCTTTGCACAGCTGTTCGGACCTGCGTGTGATTGGCTAACTTCTACCTACCAGCGCTTCGGGTGGCAGAAGCGAGAACTGCCTGTTTGCCTCATTATCTGAATCACTCCCCACCCTAGGAGTTTCCAGACCTGTATGTAAGACCGTGGTCCAAACACACCGAACTATCTTTGGAGAATGGAATCGGATTGCGGAGGGGTGGAAATGGAGGCCTGGGAAATAGCGGCAAAATAGCTGGTAGAAATAATAAAGATGGAAGGAGGGTGATCATCCTGCGCAGTTTGAATACGATCCACAGTACGGTTTTTTAGAAAAAGAAATCCACAACGCGGCCTATTGCGTGGGCTTATTACATTACGCTTATGGAAAACTTCCGATCATTTTTCTGAGCTTAAAAAATAGGTACGGTTCGACTAATTATCAAAGTAACCATTGGTACCGAGAAAATGAGGATTCACAGTACAGTTATAAAATTATTAACGTTTTTGATAGCGAATTTGTGCGAAAATCAAGCACACAAAGTATTAGACTGTGCAATCATGGCAACGTCGTAGACGGCACTAATGCTACCTATCTTATCGGTATTCGGTAATTATGCCCGGGAACCTCAAACTACTCGATAGGATAATTAACAACGAATATTATTGGTACCCTTAATTAGTAATAATGACTCAATATTAATTTGATAACTATGTTCAAAATTTATACATTTCTAGACATTTCTAGGCAAAGACAAAATAACGTGGATTTTGTTTCATACATACATTTTTTTTTAGAATATCGGAAAATTATTCAAGTTTTTTATTTCTTCGAGATTATAAACAGCTTTCGAACATACTTTATCTTCCAGCGGATTTTTTTTTTTACTCGGACCGATATTAATTTTTGACAGCTCCTTGGGGCGATATTGAGGTTACGAACGGGGCGCATATGTGGGCATTGTGATATACCGCGATTTACGACGTTGCCAATTAGTTTCGCGTTAAGGCCTTAGGCCATAGTAACGGGTATGAAATCATGTGCGAATTTAAGATTTTTTTTTTTCGTATGAAAAAGTGATTCTCTTATAAAATTAATTACACATCTATTTAGTATGAATATCAAGCTGTTAGAAAACATATATATATTTCTTTCGATGTACAAAATGACCGACTACTCGAAACTTCTCGAAACAGCTTTTATCCAATTGGCGTGACAAATAACTTCAACAATTTTCACTCGATTTACTTCAAATTTGAAAGTTATGTTCCTAATCGCATTTCGCAGAGAAGTACGTACGGAATTTCTGATTTATCAAAAACTTTTCATTTTATGAGCAGTTTATGAGCAGCTATAACGAAATTTGTCACTGAAAATTTATTTCTTAAGTTCAAATACCTACAACTTTTGAATAAAACAATATTTTTTAAATTCCGTACGTACTTCTCTAGGTATTCTAATGTAGATTGACGAGAATTTTTGTTTTTTGTTCTAGGTAAAAAATTGTGGATGCTAAATGTCACGCCGCGGAGCGCCTAAAAAAAGATAACAAAAGAAAACATTAGTAGTCAGCCATTTTGTACATCGAAAAAAAAATATTTTCTAACAGCTTGATATTCATACTAAATAGATGTGTAATTAATTTTATGAGTGAATCACTTTTTCATACGAAAAAAAATTGTTACATTCGCACATCATTTTTTACCCATTACTGTGGCCTAAGGCCTTAATTGAGCGAGAAAAAGTTATAGAAAATAATTATACAAAGTAATGAAAACACTTGATGTAATAACCGAATATTCAAAAATGCATATTTTTACAAATAGATGTAGAAAAATAGTTCGAAAACGCACGTTTAATATGATGATTATTTGAAAGCTAGCAGTTGGCAACAGTTAAGGGGCCAGTCCGCTTTGAAAATTTCAAAACAAAAAAAACGATGTTTTTTACCATTTTCGAAAGTACATACATTCAGAAATATTGTGTCAAAATTTTATGAAAATTCGAGCTCTCTGAGTATTTTTTTTTTTACCTGAACGTCAGGATCTCATTTCGTCTACCTGAGCGTATAGCGCGCTCGGCCGGTTCATAGTATAAACTTCAAACGTGTTTTTTCTCGAAACAACGTTTTCAAAATCTAGCTCCATCGTATCTCTAAAACTAATAAATCGATTCTCTTGGAATTTGAACCACATATTGTAAACATGATTCGCAACAAGATGACCCTCGATGGTTTTAAAATTTTGATTTTTACTCTTTTTTTGCGAAAAACTGCGAAAAAAACGCATTTTTATTTACTTTTTTCGTTTTTCATCTGCCATTTTTTTATTTTTGGATAAAATTTTACATCCGAGGGTCATTTTGTAGCTGGCGTCATACTGAATCTAATGGACTTTGATTTTTATGTTTCAGACAAGCCGTTGCCGATTTGTGATGGAGCCCACCAGCCCACCTATTTTCGAGGTGTTACGTTGAACTATTTTGTATTTAAAAATGTATTAATGTTTTTGTATTTAAAAATGAATAAAAATAACTATTTTTTTAAATGTATTTATCAAGCCCAACAACTTTTATATTCATATCTTTTATAAAATCCTCAAAAAGAAATCGCGAAAATAGCTTTTATTTCGTGGCGTCAAAGTGGACTGTGCCTTAATCGGCTCCGTGCATAAGCATGGGGCGCTCCCCTCGTACTTCACCCCCGACGGCTGAACCCCATAACAACCTTAACGCCCTTTCCCTTATCATATATTCCATGATAGGCACCCCCAGCTCCCTTCTCCAAACTTAGTTTGGAGTCGTTTTGGCCACTCCTCGCGCCATCTTAGAGTACCTACTCTGCAGTCTTTCAAAAACTCCCTTTAGGCTTGTTTTTTACATTGACAAATGAGTATCGCGCTCTGTTCTTTTATCTTGCATGCTCGAAAATTTGTGTCCTCGAACCCCTTGTGTTCTTCGCTTCCGACGTTGTCACACCGCGCCCTGGCCCACACCTCTTTCCTCGTCTCTCCAATATTTGTCCATTTCGACACACTCTCCTGCCTGACTTTGTACCCACCGCGGTGCGCTGATTTTACACAGTATTATCGTTATTATCAATATTATTGCCTCTTTCCTGTACAACTCGCGTACATTCACAGATAAATTTCTACGTATTTTTCTCTGAGCCGAAATAACCAGCGCGTATCGCCGAAGAAACCCACCTCATCGTACGATATGGTAATTACGCCTCGAAAGTTTTTCGAACAATCATCGCTCGCTCTCGAGCCACAAGCGTGACGGAACAAGTAAAAAAAAATACCATCTACTAAATAACTGAAATCTTACGTTAAAAAAAAATGCGCAGTAAAAATAAACTGGATCTTCTGTGGGGAAAAAAAACCAACCAAAAAAAAGAATAAATCAATTCGATGGAGGAGAAAAGTCATAACAAAAATTATACTCGTAAATGAATTCAATGGAATAAAAAATCAATTGATAAATGTAACGAATAAATTAATTTGATGGAGTGGAAAATTAATAATAAAAATTGAACGATGAAATTAATTCTATAGAGTGGAAAATTCACAATAAAAATTAAACCAGCAGAATAACTGAAGAGCGAATAAAAAAAATGAGTTCGTCGACAACCAAAGGAAGAAAAAAAATTACTAACCGGGGCGTAATTCATGAATATTGGGAATGATTGATAACGATAAGGCAAACGAGTCCGCGAGAAGTTACGTCACGATCTCGAATTTGGATTTGCGCGTTCCGATTCGTTGAAACGGATTTTTCACCCTGCCCCACCTCGTTTGCCCTCACGCACTTTCGCGCAGGCACGGCGTTCTATTTATTTTCTCTTTTTAGTTTTTATCTCGCGACGAGACAGGCCGGTACGACCGGTCACCGGTTGTCTCGCGATTTTATCACGGTCAAGCAAACGCTTGCAAAAATAAGGAAAAATAATTTTTAAATCGCAGCAATCGCTAAATTCGAGCCGCTTTGGCGGATATCGTTTTTCTTCGGTATTTTTTTTTTTTTCATCGATTGACGCGCGCGCTAGAAACGAAAAGAGAAGAGTATCGCCACTCGTCGTGGCGCGTCTACGATCGGAGGTGAATTCGACGTGAGAAACGAGTCTGTATCTATGAGAGGAGACGAGATAATGAACCTCGCTTTCGAGGTGAACCTCTCGTTCTGTCTCTGTCTCGTTCCTCTCGCATCAACCTAACCCACCTACCGGTTTGTAACGGTTCGGACGAGATACGAGACGATGCACGTGTGTGTGTGTTTGTGTGTGTCATAAAATCGATTTAATAAATCGAGATAAATATTATATACTTAAGGGGAGGTACCTGAGTAAACTTCGGGAATTTTTATCTACAAAACTAACGTTTCGATTGGATCTGGGGTTTTTTTTTGTATTGGAAAGTATGTACATTAAGGTATGTTTAGGAATTTTTAAAAATAAATTCGTTGACTGGAGGCGATGATTCAAACGCGATTATGTCGAAACATAGTTTTCAAAGTCGGTGCCAGATGAATCTCGAAAACGACTTGTCCGATTTTGTCCAAATTTGGATACAATATTCTTCGATGGTTTTTCTCGTTCGCCACGTGGGGGTTTTTTCATTTGATCGAACCATTGCTTTTTTTATGCAATGTGTATGCAATCCAAAATCGTCGGAAATTGCGAACGAAAAACGAATGTTAAATCAAAACGGTCGCAATTCCGTCAAAAGTGAAAATTTCAAAAAAATCCTACGTGGCGAACGAGAAAAACTATCGAAAAATATTGTATCCAAATTTGGGCAAAATTGGACAAGCCGTTTTCGAGATACATCTCGCACCGACTTTGAAAACTATGTTTCGAGATAATCGCGTTTGAATCGCTTCCAGTCAACGAATTTATTTTAAAAAATTCCTAAACATACCTCAATGTACATATTTTCCATTAAAAAACAACCCGGATTCAATCGAAACATTAGTTTTTGAGATAAAAATTCCCGAAGTTTACCTGTTTTTCTCACTGTTTATTTAGGTACCTCCCCTTAAAAATTCATTTCCATATATTTTTTCTTACACGTACAGGGTGTCTTGTTATGAATGGATAATTCTGCAACTGTCGATAGATCAGATCGTGTCCTACTTTATACTGAAAATTTCAGTTCAATAAAAGTCCCACGGTTTTCGACATTTTGGGCTTTATGTTAAATTTAAAAAAAAATCATCTGATTTTAGTTTTTCGTGTGGCATTTCTAGAAATGACATGAATCGACAATAACTAAGCAACTTTTTTAAGTTATTGGCACGATTTGCGTAGTACATTTTTTTTACATCGCAGGCTATCAAAGTCTTGGTCAAATTGTTTTGTATGAAAATTCTGCATAAGATCTTTTTTCATAAAATTTCCTTAACATTTAAGGTTAAAAAGAAGGATTTTCTAGATAAAGCAAATAACCAAGAGTATTTTTTTAAACTGGGTATAAAAAAGTTATCGTTTGTAGAAATGGCATGCGAAAAAACCAAAAGCAGATGATTTTTATCTCGAAAACCATGGGACTTTTTCTAAACTGAAATTCCAGGATACAGTAGGACATGAGCTAACCTATCGATAGTTGCAGGATTATCTATTCACAACAGGACATCCTGTTTATTAAACTCCAGTTAATAGAGAGAAAAAAAATATTGTTGACTTGGGCATTTATTTCCACATAAGTTTGCACAATAAAATTATACAGGGTGAGTCACGAGAAGCAGAACTCCTAAATATCTCTGTCGTATTTTCCAATCCAACTCCACTTGAAATTTGCCTTTATGTCGAACTTGTTCCATTACTCCGACCACAGCACAAATTGTGCATTTCCGTTTATACTAAATATCACGACAAAAATTCGCTGGGCTTGCAACGTTGCCTCGATATCCGCGCTCGCTAGATTACAGTAGTGTGTGCATATCCGTATACGCAGTGTCTACGTATTAGTAGCCAGATGGATAGTCTGATACAAAAGTGAGGGTTAGGTGATGGAGGGAACGTCATTATTTTTGGAACTCTAAACATTGTATTAGGTGTTTTCTTCATCACTCTATAAGTTTTTTACATCCTCATAATATGTACAACCTACATTATAAAGATATTTCGCATTATTTCGAAGCTTTCATCGATTGAGCGGAGAACAAACTTTTCAACGTGACCGTGGCGAGACTACACCGAGAAAAAAAAAACCAATTGAATCAAAAAAATATATTGGTTGATCCAAATATATGTGCTGCTGCGGAGTGCTACCGATATATGAGATTGTTTCAATACTATAAAATATTGGAAAATGTGATTGATTTAAATAACATATTATTTTATTTGAAAATGCTCTTCTGTTCTCTGAATATCTACGTTATCCTTCAAATAAAATTATATTCTATTGAAATCATTCTATATACAATCCGTAGATGTATTGGACGAAATAATTAAGCGGTTGCTACAAACATTTTTCATTTCGTACAAAAATATAATCAATAGAATGAATTATTTCTTTACTACATCGAAACGAATAATGCCATGGGACGTAAGTTTTTCAATTTGTTTTAAATCTTAAATAAAACGTGAGCATTAGCATGATCATCCACGATAATAGTGGAGAGAATATCAGATATCCAATGGAATATCTATGGAGAGAGTATCAGATATTCAACTGATTAGAACAGATACTACACTTCGATCTTAGCAACAGGCCAAGAGGCGATACTCTTTAGAGTTTCTCCAGCGTTTAAGTAGATTTTCGGTTCGCGCTACGCTTACGAGAAACGAGCGCGCGTGCGGCCTCTAGCGGTTACTCCGAGAACTACGGGTTTCCTTACACCTATAATTTCGGTGGCGCTCGGCCATAATCTGGTTGAATTTTTTCAACAAAATGTGCAAGAAACAAATTTTACTTTCGCATAATTTTTTAACCAATTCAGACATTTGCTTAATATTTTTCAATCAAAATAAAATATTAATATTTTAACGAATAATGTGCTTTTAAATCAATATCGGATATGGTGAAAACAATAAAATAACATATTTACTCGATAGACATTTTATTTGAATCAAACGAGCGAAATTCAATTTTTCGTGTGTACTCGAATCAACAATATTCATGTTATCAATTGAAACGCTTTTTTCGTTCGTTGCAGCAATTGCATCCAAAACTATATAATTTGTTCGCGATCATTTTTTAGATAGTTTCAATAATATATTGTTCTCGGCTAACAATATATCTTTTGAATGAAAAAAAAACTTTTCATTTTATCATGTTATTGAAGTCAATAGCGTTTTGTTTGGAATAATAAATCCGATTATTTACACCGACAATTTTACAATTGAATCAAGGAAATTTCATTCAATGACACCAATGATATTGGATCAATGATTTTTTTTTCTCAGTGTACTACCTTAGATGCCTGGCGCGTTAAACGTATTGTTCCGAATGACTCTAAAGAGTTAGGATTGATAGTTTTACCGTTCAAAAATATCGATCTCATGCTATTATATTTCAAATTAAATGTTAAAATGGTGGAAAAACGCCTGAAAAATGTCAATGTGTAAAAACTGCAATGTCTTGCTAAAAAAAATTGCACTTGCAATTTCCAATTTTTTTCCATGAAACTATTTTGCAGCTCTTGAGATATGATAGTTTGAGGAAACGAATAGCTCCCAAGTGGACGTTCGAAAAAAGGACATTTATTCTTATATCTGGAGAGGGTCTATTTTGGAGTTAAAAAAAAAGAAAGACAATTATGAAAAATTAGCATTTTATTATAAATTCCGGTCGAAAAAATGGTTGTATATTATAAATTGGCATTATTCCAGTCGCCCACACTCGACACACAAAAACATTCTGTGCCTGTCGTACATTGGGCGGTGACACGATAGACATTGCTCCTCTGCCAATGATGCTGTCGTTCGCATAAGCCGCATTGTCATTTTCCACGTCCGAAGTTTCGTCGCCGAAATCTTCGCGACTCTCATCGTCGTTCCGCAGAGCGTTCAGAAACGCGCGATTCCGTAAATTGTATGCCATCTGAATACAAATGTTGGAGTAATTGTATACTCTTGTACAAACTTTTAAAAAGTTAAAAAAGCATCCGGCTAGAAATATCGGCGTAATTATATATATTATACTTATGCTGATAATTATTTAAACAAAAAAACATTTTTTATCATTTTTGTTTACTCCATTTTATATAACAGAAATTTTGGAGTAATTATACATATAAAGTTGATGAAAAAAATATTACGATTCTCGCAGTGATACTTACATTATGTAAAGCATACACAGAATACGAAAGAAAGAACAAAACAATTATTTACAAAAAAGTTACTCGCTGGCCACACTAGGGGTCGGAATGACCCCTAACGCACGAACATTTTCCGTCGACCGCCAAGCGGCAACTGCTGCCGCGATTCTTGTGGTCCTGCTTACAAATGGGACTTCAAACCATCGTGAGATAGAAGGCCAATCCCCGTGGCCGCCAACATCTTATTCTAACTTTGGAGGCGGGGTCATTGTGACCCCGAGTGACCAGGGAGGGTAAAATGGCACACGCACACACACGGATTATATTTATTAAGGTGGTTTAAGAAAATGGATTTTTTTCTCAACGGAAAGTTAAAGTCTGTTAAGAAAAATAAAGTTTTGCAAAATTGGAGGGTTCTAAACAATTTTTTAGTTCGTGCTTAAACGCCTTTTTCATGTTTTTTTTTTTTCATGATTATCGGAGTATTAATTTTTTTTCTCTCGATGCAGAAAATGTTACTGCGTGATCCAATGTAAGTCTTGATTTAATTTTTTCTGTAACAATACACAATTTTGATTACAAAATTTTTTTACCATAAACAATTTGTACTTGCAGATTAACAATCAATATATGTAATTCGGTTGTGAAAATGATATCAACCACTTGATGAACAAGAACACGGTGTTTAGCTCACTAAACGGCTAACAAGTATGCGTGTTTTTTTGGAGTAATATGTTGTTTTGGAGTAAGAAAACAAAGTCATACGGATTTGAGAGTTACAAACCACGGCGCTGTTGACGTAAAAATAAAAATGTAAAAAAGTTTATTCGAACGATTTGAGCTCCCGTGCAGTTTTTTCGACTTGAATCCTTCACTTTGGGACTTTAATCAGGATTATAATACATGCTTGATTACTTTTAAAAACATGCAAGTTGTGAACGACATAGCTGAGCGAGGCGTTTCTTTGATGAAAGATTTCAACGGTTCGATTACGAAAAATGAAGACCAAAAACAATATCTGTTGCAAGTTGTGAGCGAGCACAGAAAAACCCATCCTTTTTGCGAGAAGGGAAATTATCATTCGGCTCGATATAAAATATTCGGCACGAAGTAAAACTTACGTAATTACTTCGGAGTAATTACGTAAGTTTTTCAACAATCGCATACTTTGATCCAGAATACATATTTTTTTAAACATCGTTTGGAATTGTTATTTTTATTAAAACTACTTGAAACGAAAACGACCTGTTTATGTTAACTTAGAAAATGCTACAGAGCATCAAACGTTTTGTGAAAATTATATTATTATGTCTATTCGCGGGGGAAAAAAAAATTGACGAACAATCGAAGAAAAAAAATTAAAAGTCGTTTGAACAATACCTAAAAAAATGTTTAAACCTCTCAAATTTTGTATGAATTACTTTTTCATAACGTAGTAGCATTTTCCGTTAAAGACCGCGAAAAAAAATTAATTTTTTTCAACCACCCTAATATATACAGGGTGTCCCATTTTAATCTTACACCTGAATTTTCTCGAAAAATATTGCTCGGACGAACTATTGTGTGGAACAAAACTTCTAGGGATTGAAGCGTTTGAAAAAAATTTATTTGAGGAGCCAAAATTCAAAATGGCGGCGTTACAAAGGCTGACATGTTTTTTTCAAACGGAAACATAACTTTTTTTATTGCCAAAAAATTTGTCAGCTGAAAACTAAAAACTTTCGTTGAAAAAATTTTTTGATAAAGTTCATAGTTTTCAAGTGAGAACATCATTTTCAATTATTTCAGATGTATCCAGGATTTGTGTGTGTGTGTGTGTGTGTGTGTGTGTGTGTGTGTGTGTTTTTCTACCCATCGTCAAACACTATTAAAATGGAAAAAAACTATTTTTCATCGATTTTCCTCCAAAATTTTCTCATGAAATATCGTCCAAATTTGAAAACAAAAAACAAAAAAAAAAATTTCAACAAAAAAATTTGATTCTTTTTTTGTTCAAGTGGTCATACATTCGAAAATACAACATTGAGCGGCTTGCCGTGAGACATTTAGTCCAATTGTCCCTACCACCGGCATTTGCGTTAGCCAAAGCGTTGGACGTTGCATGGCTGATGGCATGAAAATGATGTTCTCACTTGAAAACTATGAACTTTATCAAACAAATTTTTCAACAAAAGTTTTTAGTTTTCAGCTGATAAATTTTTTGGCAATAAAAAAAAGTTATGTTTCTGTTTGAAAAAAACATGTCAGCCTTTGTAACGCTGCCATTTTGAATTTTGGCTCCTCAAATAAATTTTTTTCAAACGTCCTCCTTCAATCCCTAGAAGTTTTGTTCCACACAATAGTTCGTCCGAGCAATATTTTTCGAAAAAATTCAGGTGTAAGATTAAAATGGGACACCCTGTATATATATATATATATATATATATATATATATATATATATATATATATATATATATATATATATAGATAATTGAATTCTTGCTAATAAGTCTACGATATTGTGGTGTCCGCGATGCGCCGAGACCCGGGACGGTATGACAGACGGGAGAAAAGAAAAACAGCGCGATAAAGACAGGGATGTTCTTTGACCTATAAGGACAGGAGGACTCGCGAGGCAAGAAGAAGCGGTTCGACTGCGCGCGGCTCGTGTGGTGGCACTCTCAACAGAAGGGCAACAACCGAGGCTGACCTCTCTTTCGAGCTATATAGCCCGCGCCGCGGGAACCACCGGCGAGCAACTCGCGACTACGGCGCGCAAACAATCGCGCAACTTTTACCTTTTTCACCTATTTTTTTTTTCTTCTTCAGTCTCCCTCGATTATTCGTCCACTTCTTAAATGGTATACCGTTTAAAAAAAAATTACTTCTCTAATCGAATTCCGGTTGAAAAAGAAAATAATTTTTAAAAAGCTGAGAGCATTAATTAAAGGGATCATCGGTGTGAAATTTTCAAAAAATCTATTTTGTGGCATTATTCGATAGTACAGACGGTTACAAAAATACTGTTCAATTTTTGGGGCGAAATTAAAATTATTTGTCCGAAATGTCGTTTTCAACCCTCAATCCGAGAACCTGGGACGTTTTCGTCCTGCCAAAAATATTTTTTTTTTCGCAGGTTGCTTAAGATTTGATGAAAAAACAGTTTTAAAAATAAGAAAGCAAAAATACCTGTTTTCCCTTGAGGAGTACGACCTAAAGATTGACCATGATTTTTTTCACATTTTTTTCATTGACAATTGTTGGTTTGGCAGTGCAAAAACAAAAACGACCCAGGTTCACGGGATTAAGGGGCTATACCAGTGTGACACTTTAAAAAAATTGATTTTTTTTTGCCTTTTTTCGACAGTTTATACTTTCAAGGATATGAGATGAGATTTTTAGACTTTCAATATTTATACTTTCAAGATTTTTATACGTTCAAGAATATGAAATGATATTTTTTAAATTCACTGACATTGTAAGTCAAAGAGCAATTATCCGATTGACTTGAAATTTGAACTGAGTACTCTTGAATATATTTACTCTGCAATGGCGTAGGATATTTTTAAGTGGACAAAAATTGGCGATTTGGCATTGAAAAAAAACGACCATTTTATAGGCAAGAAAACAGACTTTTTTTTCGAAACTACGTTATTTAGTTCGAATTTGATATTTTTCGAAAATTCTACGTCATTGTACAGGTAATACCTTCCAGTTTAACGACATTTTTTCCTTTTTCGGTTTCAGCTACTCAATCGGCCGGAATCATGTCAGCAGTGAAGGAACTTTTTTTTTGGCGCCTCCGAAGGCAGCGCATTAGTCGCTTGGATCTCAATATTTTTCTATGAAAAAAATATGTAATATCGGTGGAATATAGCCAAATATATTCACAATTTTCCGAAACATTTAATTGAGTATTTTTCTTGCAAAAAATTCCCGAAAATCACCCAAATTTTCAGCGTTCACACTGGTATAGCCCCTTAAGGGGTCTTCTCACTTTAGACGCGAAAAAAAGGCTATTTTCATGATTTTTTTTATCGGATTATATTATAGATATTGATATAAAAGTTGTTACACTTACAATTTCGAAAGACATAAAATGTATGTGTAAAATGTATGTATGTAAATGTACATGTATGTATGTAAATGTACATGTATGTATGTAAATGTACATGTATGTATGTAAATGTACATGTATGTATGTAAATGTACATGTATGTATGTAAATGTACATGTATGTATGTAAATATACATGTATCTATGTAAATGTATGTATGTATTTCGAAATACATAAAATAAATTTTTTATGTATTTTTTATGACGCCTTGTTGATAAAATCTTCGAAACTACTGCACCGATCCGTGTAAAATTTTAACCACATATTCTTTACAGCTATAGCTATAGCGCATATCAAGGATTTTTTAAATTTTGATATTTACTTTTTTTTTTGTTAAAAACGGCGAAGAAAAAAATTTTTGTTTTTGTTTTTTCGAAAAATGTCCGCCATTTTGTTATTTTTGCATATATAAAAAATCGTATGATATGCGCTATAGCCACTAACATACCGAATCTAAAACCGTTTGGTTTTTTTTTCGTTTCGGATGATCCATCGCCGCGATTTCATCAGCAGCGCAGATCTACCATTTTTTAGTACATTTTTTTAACTACCGTTTTCGTCTATAGTGACTTAAATAAGTAATTTAAAAAAAAAATGTATTTCGAAAGTGTACCAACTTTTATATCAATATCTATAATGTAAACCTGTTAAAAAAATTAATGAAAATAGCTTTTTTCAGCGTCTAAAGTGAGAAGACCCCTTAAGGTGCTTCAAATACCTTCACGGATTGGGGGTTAAAACGGTGTACGCTCTCAAAGGAAGAGTTTTCGAGTTATCTGTGTCAAATTTTGACAACATTCTTCAGGCCATTCTTTATCTTGCTATGGGAGCTTTTATTGGTTTTTGAAATCTTCATATTTTTTTAACGAAAAACTGTTAAAAACTGGCTAAATTCGATACTTTTTTTTTAACCGCCGCCATTTTGTCAATTTTGATTTTTTAAAAACCTCCATACGAAGATAGCGGCTTTCATACTGATTAATAACGTTTTTACAAATATTGTTTCTGATAATACGTATGGCCACAACCGTGAGGACTCTTTTTTTTTCAAACATTTTCAACCTTAAAAAAAATGTAAAGAAAAAGAAATAAACGTTTCAAAATGTATTTTCTGTTCTTCATGAGTGCTTTGGTTTGACATTTAAAAAATCAGCCTCAGCGTATTTTAACTATGGAGAAAAAAGCGCGTAAATCAACTATTTTTCGACCAGTTACACTGTGATGATCCCTTGAATTTTTTTCGGGGCAAATTTCCGTAAGAGTCGAGACTTGTGATAATATTCGACTCACGCTGCACGGTACGCATTCATGCTTGATCATCATCTCGGACACGCGGGGCCGCGAAGGGATCCTCTCTGGCTCTCCCTGACTGTCTCTCTCTCTCTCTCCCTGTCGTGTCTCGAACATAAGAAACGTAACGGCGCTGCGCCACTTTCAAGCTACGAAGCTCCTCGGGACTTGGCTCGATTCGACTGGAAGCTCGGACCTCCTTCCTGAAACACACACACGAGCGTGCGTTGTACAGAATTCGTCCGAGTCGCATGTAGGGAAATCGCGGAGAACAAAAAAATGACAGTATCCCGATGGGCGAACAATTCACGGCATTATACAAAAAATAGTAAAAAAAAAAATACCGCAATAATTGCACGGGAAAATAAAAAACAATGGCATAGGAAATTTAAAAAACACAAAAAAAAATAACGTAGTTTTTTAACGTCGAAATTTAAAAGCGAATAATGGCAAAAAAAATAAATTCCAAATGGAACATAAAAAATAACGCAATAAACGTAAACTATAAAATGGAATGATACATTTTTTTAACGCTTAAAAAAAATAACGTAATTTTTTAACGTTAAAATTTAAAAGCGAATAATGGAAGAAAAATTAATTTAAAAAAGAAACAAAAAATGACGTAATGAACGTAAATTTAAAAAATTGGATTATGGCGTAAAAATAAGGAAAATAAAAACACTGGTAAAAACTACGTAATGATTAAAGGTAAAATGATTCGAAAAATGGGCAATGGCATGAAAAAAATTATGTTAGCAAAATAACAAAAAAAAACAGCAATCTCCGCACGGCCATTTCGTTCTCTCGAGTTTTCTTACGAGCGCAGACAAAAACAAAAATATTATTCGTTCCTTGTCGTAATTTCTTTCGCGACGTCCAAACCGCCGCAACTTTCGCGTATTGGCAACGAGAAGAAACAGTAAAGAAAGATACTCCTTTTTTTACACTCTGCCAAGGCAGAGAAGTATACGAGTTTAAAATTTGCATCGTTGGAATGTAACGAAATTCTTTTCAATTTCTCATTTTCATTATTAACCAAACTCATCCTTCCAAATTCGTGTCGTAGATCGCTAAATAAGAATCCTAAAAGATGTTTGCGTGATTCTCATAGCCAGAGTTGGGCGTAATTCTATTTATAAATACGAATTTATTCACATACTGATTTTCATGTGAATATAAATGCAAATTTATTTATACTTCACTTATTTGTATTCACATGCATGCATACAAATACAATTGTATTCACAAATATTCTGAACATACAAATAAATTCACAGGAAAATTGTGAACATTCACAAAAAATGTGAATATTTACAAAAAAATCCTGTGAATTAAAAAAAATTCACATCAAAATCTGTGAATGCAAATGTATTCACAAAACAAATTCACAAAATTGTGAATTTTGTATTGCAAATGTATTCACAAAAAACTGTGAATGCAATTGTATTCGTTAAAAAAATCACAAAATTGTGAATTTTGTATTGCAAATGTATTCACAAAAAAATTCACGAAATTGTGAAAGTTGTGAATTTTTTCGTATTTAAGACAAATTAAAATCAAATTCGCAATGATTAGATTAAAATTTGCACCAAAAGTGAGTTCGTACGTATTTTGAGAGAAAACATTGCCTCGAGGCAAAGAAATTTTTGCACGAAACTTTTTGCGCGAAAATTTATTTGCCTCAACGCAATGTTTTCACTCAAAATACGTAAGAACTTGTGGTGTAAATTTTAATATAATTGTGAATTCGATTTTAATTTTCTTCAACTTGAGGAAATTCACAACTCATTTTGTGCATTTTATCATATTTATAATATAATATTTGAAACTCACAACGATTTTTGCAACAATTTCTTTGCCTCGACGCAAGAATTCACGCTTTGTGTAAATTTTAATCTAATAATTGTGAATTTGATTTGAATTTGTCTTAAATACGAAAAAAAAATTACAACTTATTTTGTGAATTCTTTTGTATTTACCATTTTTTGTGAATACATTTGCATTCACAGATTTTGATGTGCATTTTTTTTTAATTCGCAGGATTTCTTGTAAATATATACACTTTTTGTGAATATTCACAATGTTTTCTGTGAATTTATTTGTATGTTCAGAATATTTGTGAATACAACTGTATTTGTATGCATGCATGTGAATGTAAATAAATTCGTATTCACCCTTGTGAATACGAATTTATTTGTATTCGTATTTACAATAAGTGAAGTATGAATAAATTTGTATTTATATTCACATGAAAATCACGATGTAAATAAATTTGAGAAAACAAACAAATCATTTTCGTTGCATCCCAACGATGCAAACTTCAACGTCGTAGAATTATACTCACCGGTGAATTTCTCCTCGTCGGAGTTGCAAAGAATCGCGACAATGTCGAATACGTTGAGAAAACAGCGAGCATCTTCTCTTCGCGGGCCTCGTCTGCGTATTATTTTATCGACGATTTCCCATTTTTCGCTCGATGCTTTCCTCGTTTCGACGTCTAGGCCGAGTAAAAAAAAGACAAAAAAAAACAGCCACCTGTCGATACCAATAACGCAGTTTCAAGAACTTATTCAATCGCGAATTGCGTCGAGTGACCGGGGAAAAAATAACTACTATAAAGATTCAAAAAAAGTGGTTAAAAAAGATGATTTGTTTAAAGATGGAAAAATGTCGAAAAATATATATTTTTCTCAAACACTCGTACCTTTCGTTGCGCACGGAAAAAAAAAGGAAGGTAAAAAAAAAGTCGTGAAATAAAACAGAGTTATTAATGCAGTAGTAATTTTTATCATTTCGTGTATTTTTTTGTATCATTTTTTTCGCTTTTCTCTCTCTCTCTCTCTCTCCCTCATAATATTCGTGAAATTCCATAAGCACGAGGCCCTTTGTTTTTATTATCTCTGTACAAAAACAGTCGAAAAAATTATATAGTTCCTTTTTTTTTTAATACATCACATTCGAACTCTCCCCTTCGTTTAAAGATTCAATTTTTTCCTTCGCCCTCTCCGTCTTATTTGTTTCTTTGTTTGGATTTGTAGTTATGGTTATTTTCTATTTCTTTTTCCGAACTCGCGGCGTATGTACAAGCGGTAAATGACAGGTATAACTTAACAACTAAATATAATTATACATTGATATAATATAGATATAATATTATGTAATAATAGTAAACCTACGAGTCTAGGGATTCGAGTTTCTTCAAAACATTCTTCTCTCTCTGTCTCTCTCTCTCTCATACGTCTTTATTCCTTCGTCTTCTTTTTGTTTCTTTCTCTTCCTATCACTATGGTTTTAATCGTGTGGTTGTGTGTGTGTGTACATATGTATACATGTGGTGTGTATGTGTGTGAAGAATTAATAGATTATCCTTCTTGTCCCGAGATTTGTTGTTTTTTTTTTGAGAATGTGCGACTCGGTATTTGACGTTCAAATTTTTGTCAGAAATCTCTCTCCCGCTCTCTCTCTCTCTCTCTCACACACACACTCACACACATACTTAGTGTACATATTTTTTTTTCGCAATAAAATTTTCTTCTTTGTACAGGCCAAATTGATTCGAGTCTACGACATTTTTCGTTTCTTCGCCTCTTTTTTTTTAATTATTGAATACGTGTGGTAGATCTTCGGCTATGGGATGTTTTTTTCTTCGTCCCGACTACGGTCTACACCTTGTCCCTGTTTGCTTATTTTCTCTCCCGTGTCTTGTCAAGTTCGTGGCTCGAGTCGCGTATAAACATCTATGACAATGCATCAAAATATTCAATATTTTATGTAACTTTCATAAACATAAACGCATCTATACACTACCGGCCAAAAGTATTCGGACACTCTAGATAATTGAAAAACTTTCGATCACTGGATAATTGCTAAATAATGGTAATTTATTATTTTACGAAGATACTATATAGCTCGGTATAGTATATTATGTTATAATGTAATTTTGCAATTATCTGAAGTCCGAAGACTTTTGGTAGGAAGTGCATATACGTTTGTTCATAAAAGGTACGTAAAATATTAAATATATCGACGTATTGTCATATATTATACTACCGGCGAAAAGGTTAGTAGTGCCGGAACGGTTTTCTATGCGATTTCGCCGGTCGTTGACTTGGGCCAATTTAATAAACGGAAATTTAAAGAGGAGGGATTTACCCTCATTTTGACTTAAAAAAAAATTATTAAAATTAAAAAAAGATAGCTGAAAAAAAAATCGCAAAAACAATCTGAAAAAATTCTCGTGAACTCGCAAGATGCAATGCAACTTTTCTGCTGTCTTGGGGTTTTGTTGTAAATCTTATCGGTTTCGTACTCCGGAGCTATTTTCAAATTATCTATTTTTTCGAAGAAAAAAAAACCAAATATCGATGGGAAAAAAATCGTAGAAAATTTAGAAAAAACGGAATTGAAGCTAAGGCTCCCCCCTTTATGATTTTGGTCGCAGAAATGAGTGAAAAAAATTTGCACTGCAAACGGAATCCACTCAAAAAGGAACAAAAAAAAAACGCCAAAAAATGGTTGTTTTCAAAACCGGGTGCTAAATGCAAAAAAAATCGTAAAATTCTTTGAAAAAAGCCAAAATTACGGTAAATCCCTCCTCTTTGGAATGACGTTCATTGAATTGACCTAGGTCAACTACCGGCGAAATAGCATAGAAAACCGTTTCGGCACTCTTTTAAACTTTTGTCCGGAAACTTTTTGCCGGTAGTATATATATATATATATATATATATGTATATACACAGGGTGTCCCCCTAATCTCTGCCATCCGAAATATCTCGGTAATTGCCGACATCACAAAAAAATGTTCCAGACAAAAGTTGCACGTCGTGAAGGGGGCCATCAAATGCGACCAATTATTTTTTATTTCCTCGAAGGCACTGACGCACAGTAAAGCTTCATTTTTTTTAAATGGTATGGTACTTTTTTTTTTCAACTATCTTGGGGAGCACCTCAAACCGGATAAAAAACAGGGCGTCAAAGTCGTTCAAGGTCATTAAAGGTCAGTACCGATGATACAAATCTAAATATTTCGGATCATTGCCAAATATTTGGCAGTGATCCGAGATGTTTACTTTTGTATTTCATTTTAATGGGTGACCTTGAATGACCTTGAACGATTTTGACCCCGTTTTTTATGCGGCTTGAGGAGTTCCACAAAATTGAAAAAAAAAAAAAAAAAAAAAAAAAAAATGTACCATTCCATTTAAAAAAGTGGAGGTGACCTTCACTGTGCGTCAGTGTCTCCGCCGAAAAAAAATGGTCGCATTTGACGGTCCCCTCCACACCGTACAACTTTTGTCTGGAACATTTTTTAGTGACATCGATAATTGCCGAGTTATTTCGAGTGGCAGAGATAAGAGGGACACCCTGTATAAATAAAGCGACGATTGTCAAAGAAAATGCGTGTTTTTCCTCCCCTTAAATGCACACACGCCAAGCGGATATTGTTTACATGTATATGTATTTTTTTCTTTCACAAATCGAGCCACGAAGCGATCTTTGTTCAATTTCCGACTGATTTTTTTAATTCTCCATTCCCCCCTCCTCCTTTCCCGCTAAGGCAGATCTTCGTCGCCTGAATTCGTCACTCTTTCTTCATTCTCTTTCCAAACGTTGACGTTCTTTATTTTTCGAACACGAGTCTCCAATTTCTACTCTACCAATTTCTCCACCCCCCCCCCCCCTCACGCTACAAAACCCACCCCCGTAGAAAATAGTTGCACGATGTTTCGTGAAAAAAAAAAAAAAAAAAAAAATGTCGCGTGGCACAGTGTACGAAGCAGAGGCAGAACTTTTCACGATATTTCCTCTATTTCTTCTCTCTCTCTCTCTCTCTCCCCGTCACAAAAAAAAATGCCAAACCCATTGGCACAAAGTGCAACGCGACAATGAAGAAATTTTATTTTGCGGGACGCCACGCCCTATCGTCAAACTCATCATTTTCTTACTCTCGTTCTCTCCCTCACTTTTGTCCAGTCCCCGTTCGACCCGAATCCGTAAGACGTATAGAATTATTTCGTGGCACGAAAAATACAATATACAATTTTCAATCGGTATATACGTACGTACGTTTGTACATATATACATAAACATACGATATATATATATATATATATATATATATCAATAATAGCAATAATGATAATAATCACACGTGTAGCCGTAGATCGCGAATACACCCACGACTGCATTTCCCAAACTTCTTCCATCCTTCTCTTTTTTTTCAATAAAAATTTCTTCTCGAAAACGACACGAACTGTACAAGAAAAAAAAAGGTACGAGGACTAATGTACAAGTCGATTATTCTTGATTTTTTGAGGCCGAAAAAAGTGCTTTGCAAGCCCGATTATTTAAGCCAGTTATACACAAATAAATGTACAATTTTTTGTTTTTAATGAGATCTCGCGCGAAATTTTTCACGACACATTTTTTTTCTTCCCCGTAGTTGCTTGGTTTTCGCGAAATTTCTTTTGCCTTCATTTTCCTTTTCCCTTTCTCCTTGGGGCTCGCGCGTTTTTTCTTTTCTTTTCTTTTCTTCTCTCTCTCTCTCTCTAGCCCATTGTTCATCTTCCTCTCTCCTGCGTTTCAAAATCTCGAATGTTACGTTATCGTTTCCGTTTCGTCTCGGTTTTTTTCCATTCCCGCCATACCGTTCCGTTCTTTGTTTTTTTCTTTTCGTTTTATTTTAAAAAAATACTGAATTAACCAAGCTAAAATCACAGACTTGCCGGAGGAGTGACTTTTCTTCTTCATTGTTTTGTTCTTAGCTTTCTTTTTTTTTACGACTCCCCACAGCGGGTTTGTACAAATTCTCCTGAAGGATTATCTATGTATAGTTACAATGTGTGTATGTATATATATCGGCATGTATAGATCGTCGTAGGTTATATATATATATATATATATATATATATATATATATATATATATATATATATATATATATATATATAGTCGCAAAAAACTACGAAGCGATTGCAATAGGCGAAAAAAAGCAACCTCATTGAAGAATTACAGACAAATAATTCTCGTCGACGAGGCCCTTTTATTTTCTCCCGGATTGCAACAATCGTATTCTCGCTTGGCGACTTCTCTTTTTTGGACTCTTCTTCCCCCTCGCCCTTACGCGATCGCATTACTCAACTGTACACCCCCCCCCCCCCTTCTGTCGCAGGCGATGTTCATTTTTCAATCGTTTTCTCCGCTCGAAAAGAGTATTTTCCACTTTCGCCGAGCCGTAGAAGCAAAAGAAAACAAAACAAAAAAAACGTAAGAAAGAAAAAAATATTCGTTGTTTTTGAGCTTTCTCGTGATTTTTTTGTTTCAAATTATTTTTCTTTTCCTCAGACGCTCGCCTTTCTCCCGTTTCAGCAACGTGAAAACCGGTCTTTCGCACGGTAGCAATTTCGATCGAATTTATCGTGTCGAGCAAGTAGCGCCTCTGGCGGCCGAGATGAGAAAAATAAAAAACGTTACTATTGTTTTACAGTTTGCTGCGGTTTTTTTCAAACTTTCTATTTTAATGAGAAAAAAAACTTAGTTTTTCAATTATTTAGCGCTGCTTGCTCTAGTTGAGAAGATTTGAGTGTTTTTTTTATCATGCCAGAGAAAAATGAAAAGAGAAGTGTCGATCGAGGCCAGTTGAATTTCGCCACACGACTCGAGAGGTCGCGGAAGGTTCTCCCTTATCTTTTCGCAAGAGAAGGCGGTAAATTATCTCGAAATTCGCTACGTGCTCAATTGGGCTAAAGACTGTTCATTTCTCGGCTGTGGCTGTGTGTGTCCGTGTATGTGTGTGTGTGTGTGTGTGTGTGTGTGTGTGTGTGTGTGTGGAAAAAATCGCGCTGCCATTTCTTCGAGACATCGCGGCATTTTACTGGGGCAAATTTTACATTCGATTGCGCCCGAAAAAGAAATCGCGATAATTGTGCGAACGCCCAGAGGGAAAAAACGTTTAAAAAAAAAGAAAAACAGCCGCAAAATCTGTAAAAATTGGCAGTTCGATATTTTGGTTTGTTTTTCAAGGTTATCACGTCTGGGCAACATTGTCGGTGTCCGGCTCGATTTACCTCCCATCGTTCAGTCGTCGATTTTTTTGCAACCTCCCAACTCATCTTATCGTAATCACAGACACGGTTTTCTAATTGCTACGTGCGGAGCGCTCTCTTCCGAACGCGACGAGTTTTACGAAACGACAAAAAAAAGCAACAAAATTACGTAGAAAAAACAAAAGCGAGAAAAACAAAATGCACTTTGATATCCTCTTGGGAGGAAAAATGCATCACACCATCTTCGCGTCGCATCGTCGAGATCAACACGGGTCGTTTTTCCACGCGCACGCACTTTTCGCCCGAATCTCCTTTCCCCCCCCCCCCCCTTCTAGGGCGCGCTACCGGCAGGGCACCGCGCACGTCGCGTGCGCAGCGAGGAGGGTAGAGCGAGCGAGACAGAAAAGATCGCGACCGCGTCGAATTATTCTTTTTTTTTCGAGAGCTCGAATAATGAGGATTCCAATGGCAGAAGATAAAATCGCTTCTCGATAGAGAAAATCTTGGGAGAAAAGATTTGCAACAAAATTTGGGAAACACGCTGCGAATGTTATCTGTCTCGCTCGCAGTTTCCCGTTGACGAAAACCGCCGGTAGATAACGGGCCGGAGGGGGAGGAATTTACGGTGGGATACAAAGGGGGAGGAAATTTCTTGGTATTCTTCGTCGATGATCGTGCCCGATGATGTACGCGTGTTGACGAGTCGGGGTGACTGGCCATCCGAGAAAAAAAAAAACCACCGAACGTGTTCTTCAATTCAAGCGTGATATTTACTGGCCACGCACGATATTACGACGTACGTTGTTTTCCGTCTCTCTCGCGCCCTCCCCCACTATCACGGTAGCAGCGGCCATGCTGAGTTGCGCGCGCCGCTTGGCTCGCGCTTCCCCCTCCACTCGCTCGCGCACTCCGAGCTCATTGTCTTTCCCCCCCTCGCGGTCGAGATCACTTTATTCTTATCTTACTTCGTGTTACTTCTTCGCGGCGTTTGTGAGATCAGTGTGATGAACTGCGACGGGGGTCCTCGTCACTAAATAATCACGCCGCGAGATAAGAAAGGAACAAAGAGAATAGCGGAGTCTCGCTCGTCGGTGGCGCCACTGGCGCAAGATGGCATAGCTTGTTTTTTTCGTCCTGGTCCTCACTTCTTTCCATCAAAATTCGGCCAGGGAAACCTTCCAAAAGCAAGCCGGTTGGGGGGGGGGGGGATAATCAGTATAGATTTCCCGAAGATCGAGTATCCCGCTGTTTTTCTTCGTTGGATCATCACGGAAAGGTAGAAAGCGAGCGAGATGGAGAGAGAGCCCGAGCGTCGATAGCGGTGCGGAGTCCAAGCTCTGACGCACAGGCCAGTCGCGAATTTCTCCGCTTGCCAACGCGCAGCTCCAGCGGCGAGGGGGCGAGGCTAAAAAGAAGTATACGGCTCCGTCTCGCGGGTTAGAGTGGGGGGGGGGGGTGAAGCTTCTCGATGTTTCGATGCCCTCGGCTCCGTGCGTATCGTTTCGTCTCTCTCGCACTCGCGAACCACCAAAATCTCGTCGCTTCCCCGCGATGTTTGAAACGCTCCGGCGCATTTGTTTTCTCTCTCCTAGCCCGTCGTACAAACCCGATGTTTCGCCCCGAAGAGTCCATGTTTTCTCGACACAAAGCTTGCTCCTGCTCGTGTTTTTCCGCGACGTATACATATACACGTATATACACGTTTCTCCTTTGTTTCTTCGTATCCACAGCCCGGGGTAGGATGGCAAAAACCGAAAGATCGAAACGCGACGATCCTCCACACGCATTCCCATCATTCTCGCGCGCATGCGCGCGAGAGAGAGAAAGAGAGAAATAGAAGATTAGAAAAGAAACTCGCATCTCAGCCATCGCGTCTCTCATTATCATTATCATTATTATTATTCATAATTGTCGCGATGATGTATTCACGCTCGTCTTTTCACAGTAAGTGTCTCTCTCGCACGCTCGCGTCTGGCACTAGCGTTCTCTCTCTCTCCCGCAGGCACGCACATTGCGAACTTTTCGGGTCGACCGCCCGAGTCGTTCAGCTCGACACGAAAGCGGCGATTTGCTCGTTGAACTGCGCATGCTCGAGTATCAGGGAGTCCTTGCAGCTCTCGAATTGTTGTTGTTGCTGCTGCTGTTGTTGTTGTTGTTGCTGGGGGACGCAATGCTGAAGATCGTCGTTATCGGGCTCGATTCTCTCGTAGAGAACGCAAATCGAGCCGTTCTCGCCAATCCTGTACGAGACTTCCGCAGGATCGATCCACATCGTCAATTCGGTGGGGAAGAGTGTGTGCAACAATGTGGGCAAAAGGCCAACGTTCGCCCCGGCTTGAGCTATGATAGGATCCATTTTGCCGTTAATGCGTATGCAACGATAGCCCGAGCCCCGATTCGGACGATCGGGAAACCAGTGATCCCGATAACGGCGTCGCAACACCTCGGTCAGCGACGATTTGAACAGCTCGAGCTGACGCTCCGATAATTGGCCCGCGTGTAGGCGCAATAAATGCACGAGAAAGTCCGCCGCTGATACGATCTCCAGTCTCATCGTGATGGAATTTTTTTGACAATTTTCCTTCCCTACGATTTCTTCAGCTGGTAGCGATGATTTTTTTTTGTTTGTCGTTTTCGTTCACCGATTTTCGACGATTCGTTCGTTTGCGCGATACGAGAATGGTCGTGTTCGCGTAGCGAGGATTTTCTTTTCGCGCTTCTTTCTACGGTGCCGCGAGCGTGTATTCTCCACCTTGATAGCGCCGACGATTGCTCGAGAGACGCGCTCGATAGACGCGCGGCGGCCACGTATCGACACGTACGGCAGGCCACTGCAGGGAGAACACACGCGGGACGCGTATAGCTGCTGTACGTGCGTGTCTTGTCACGACAGGATCGTCCGTCGACTGCGAGGATCGGGCTCGACTTTCGAATCCGTAAGTTTCGTGACAAAATGGCCGCCCCGTTGACCGTAGCGTAGATACTGACAACGTTGCCGCTCCAGCGCAGAGATAGCTCGTAATCCGGGACTTTTTACCACCGCTTGCCGAAACGAACGAATTCTACGCACTATTTCGCTCGGCCGCACGGAATATCGATTTACGAAAGCGACTTTACGATCGTAAAATGTTCAAATTTTTATGTACACGACGAAAATGACGACACACGAGTTACAGACGCGGGATTTTCAACTAAACCGACGCTTTTCACACGATTAACTCTTTCCACGTATGTTACGATTCCGACTCTTGCTTTCCTGCTCTACTCGCACGAACCACACCTCTCGAGTGTCGACGACTTTCTAATGGTCGCTGCGTCGACGCCGCGCAGCCCGACTCCCGAGGCTCTTTGTTTCGCTCGTGGAGTGGGGCAAAGGATGGAGTGGGGGTAGGACGCGCACGCTTCCCTAGTGGGAGCGAGACATGCGCGCTCACTCCACCAATACGAGGCTAGGGCTTCGCTTGCTTTTTTCTCCGGGCTCACGTGACCCTCTCTAGAGATCTCTGCGCACGGTGAGATGCGCGTCGGCCGCTCGTATTTTCCGTGCCTGCTCCCTGTACACGCGTTTTCGTGTTCACACACCACACACACGCGCGCGCGCGTGCGCGACACACACACAATAACACGGCATTGGTTGCATCGCACGGAAAGCCGTATCACGCCACTTTTATACCCGCGCTTATACGAAATACACTGTGCCACAGTGTTTCGTAGTGTTATCTATACATTATAGATGAGCGGTGGGGGGAGGGGGTACTCGACGTGGCGGGTTCCCCCGATGGCCCCGAAATCGAATAGAGGCCGTAGCCCGTACGTGTTCCCCCACGACGAGGGACGACGCCGTCTCTCGATGTTGCTGAACTGTCTGGGGCTTGATTTGCGAGCGTCGGATACAAAAATGTTCAACCACGCTATTCGTACGTCTGAGCGCGTGAAGAAAAGAAAAATGAAAATATCGTTGGATGCGTGGACGTACTCGATTATTAGAGTTTTTTAGCCTTGAGTTTGGCCGTGTTTTGACATTTATCTCGGACGTTTTTCCTTTTGTTTTTTTTACGTGCGACTCGACGCAATGCGAATGAGTCGCCGGGGACGCGCAATGCGCATAAAGGCAACGAGATAAAGAGAAGAGAAAAACAAGAACGGATTCTTATTAATGCCAAACTCGTCTGGATTGAAGATCGAGGTCTGACGCGTTTTTAAGCTTTTCCACGAGTCTCGGAGCGATCTCTGGTGATGCACTCGATTTCAGGCTTTCTGTCCTAGAGAGCTGTTACGTCTAACCGTCGTACGCGGTCTTGGTACATGCGAGATAAGAGACTTTTATCACGTTCGCCAGGATTGGCTATCTCTCCAGGGTGATTCACAACTGTTAGGATTCCCTTAGTGCGGTTGTAGGATGTTAATTATTTTCTAGCGAGAAAAACATTTTTTCGAGAAAAAAATACACGTTTACCCGCCCCCCCATCTTGAATTTCGGAGCATTAAAATTAGAAATTTTAATTCGTCGGGAATTTAGGATAGTCCTATCGCTGCACACTAGTCATACCACTGATCGTACATGAGACTTGTACAATTTATATTTTTAACAGATGCAAAACAAAAAATTGTAATAACTAAATTTTCCATGTATAAACTGTTCAATGAATGTTCACGTTTAATTAGAAAAATGAAAAATAGTTAGTCCAACGATTCGCGCCGTATTTCTGGGTTTGATATTTGGCAATATTGGTTCTATCTCCGTCTGTTTTTCCTCAAGCAGGAGAGTTTAACCTCCATGCTTTTCTACATCGATCTGTCAAAACAATGTCAGGTGCGGGAAATATAAAGCATTGTATTCGGGCCACGACTGGTAAAAAAGCGTGGAAAATTTGTGTCGGCGAAATATGTCGGTTAAAAATGAAATATGTGTGGAAATTCGAATGAGTGAGATGAGGTTAGGACTAGTCAGCTGTTGCCTTGCTGTCACGTCTCTTTATCGTAGCAAGTGATAATAAAACCAAAACCGGAAGTTCAAATTAAACTTGATATTACATAAAAATTAGGTCAATAAGAGTAATTTTTTCTGAGAGCACTGGATTAATATAACTGTTAAGTATGTAAATCTGATTATTTTTAAGAATCTGACGGATTCCCGCTATTGTATACACTTTTGTAGCGATCGGAAATTGTTTTTTTTTTTATGTCGTCTCGGAATTCCTTTACAAAAATACCCAATTTTAATATTTCTTGTCTCTGTAATTAGGTCGATAAACGACCCTGAAATTTTACAGAGACGATTATTAATATATTTAGTAAAGCTCAAAAAAATATGAAAATCCTATGTATTGACGCCTGGCGATGGGACTACCTTAAGGGGTTAGGCCACAGTAACGGGTATAAAATCATGTGCGAATGTAGACATTCGCATGAAAACGTTATTCATAAAATTAATTACACATCTGTTTTTATGAATATCAAGCTGTTAGAAAAAATATATTTTTTTTTCGATGTAACAAATGGCCAACTACTCGAAACAGCTTTTTTCGAATTTGCGTGACAAATAACTTCAACAATTTTCACTCGATTAACTTCAAATTTAAAAGTTACGTTCCTAATTGCATTTCGTACGGAATTTCTGATCAATCGAAAACTTTTCATTTTATGAGCAGTTTATGAGCAGTTATAACGAAATTCTTCACTGACAATTCATTTCTTACGTTCAAATACCTACAACTTTTGAATACAGTAGGACCTCGATTATCCGAACCAATTGGGACCGAGACTAGTTCGGATAATCAAAAGTTCGGATAATCGAAACGTGGGTTATTTGGGACGGGATCATAAACAACACCTTTTTACATAAAAACAGTACATACATATATGCATGTACTGTTTTTATACATATATGTATGTACCTTTAGGGTACATACAAAAAACCCACGTTTCAATTATCCGAACTTTTTATCCGAACGATTTTATAAAAAAAATATTTAAAAAGGCATTCGACTTTTGGGTTTTTTGGGACGAGATCATAAACAACAACCTTTTACATAAAAACAGTACAGTACATGTCAAATTTTAACATATATGTATGTACTGTTTTTATGTACATACATATATCAGGTGTTAATACATATACATATATTAAACACCTGAAATAAGTCGAATGCCTTTTTTAATATTTTTTTTATAAAATCGTCCATTTTTAATTGCCGAACGGCCGTAACGCGTTTTTGCGCGGCTAAGTCCCGTAGCCTTTTGAGAAGGAGAAGTTGCGTTGGGTTGCTCATTGTTGCTCACGGCAGTGGCAGCGAGCAACAATGTATCTTTCGCGCCAACGTTCGGATAATTGAGCGTTCGGATAAACTAAGCCATCGTTCGGATAATTGAGGGTTCGGATAATCGAGGTTCGGATAATCGAGGTTCTACTGTAAAACTATATTTTTTAAAGTTCGCACGTACTTCTCTACGTATTGTAATGTAGATTGACGTGAATTTTTGTTTTTTGTTCTAGGTAAAAAATTATGGATGCTAAATGTCACGCCGCGGAGTGCCTAAAAAAAGAAAACAAAAGAAAATATTAGTAGTTGGCCATTTTGTACATCGAATAGAAAAATATATATTTTTTCTAACAGCTTGATATTCATACTAAATAGACGTGTAATTAATTTTATGAGTGAATCACTTTTTCACATAAAAAAAATGTTAAATTTGCACATGATTTTATACCCGTTACTGTGGCCTCACCCCTTAAAGTTCGGAATTTCAATCCGGTCCCGCACGCACATTTCGTGCGTGAGCAAAAATATTAATATTCTAACTATATTAATATTATAATTACATTAATATTATAATTATATTAATATAATAATTTATAATAATATTAATATTATTATATTAATAATTAATATTATAACTATGTTAATATTATAATCGATTATAAAATATTAATATTCTCTCTCTCCAAATTCCCGGAGTAACCAGACCAGTGACTAGACGAAAGCTGATTTATATTAGAAATAAGGAAAGAATATGAATTTTCGATACAAACTCGAATCACTATAATTTAAATATAAAAAAAGGCTGGCGTTGAAACCGATTTCTCAGTTTAAAATAGAATTTTAATGCCACACGGAATTGTTCGAGTTTCCGGTATGTACTTGCACACCACGCAACTTAGCGTCGATACGGCTGTGCCCGGTAGGTGTTCCAAAGGCGAGAACAAAATTGGTTTCAAAAAAATGTGTGCGTGTTATATGGACCCGGCATAGCAGACTAATGGTGAATAAAAAATTTCTTCGTGTAAATCGTACTTGAAATTTTAAACGCGTTTTTCTCAAAACTGAATTATTTAAATTGGCCTTCACGATATCTCGAAAACGATGGAACGGATTTCGATCAAGTTTTTATGGTAAGTCAGCGCATCCATAGTTCCCACCCGATCTAGAATATTTCTGATATCTGCCATATTGTTTTTAAGCAGAAAAAGTCGAAAAAATGACGGAACTTTAAAACCCGTGCCAAAAATTCCATTTTCGATTTTTTTTACTCTACTGTAGTTCCGACGATAGCCTCAGGTTTAGTACAAATGAAAATGCCGTTTAATTTTTTGAATTTCAGATGAGCAAAATCTCTGGATTCATGGTCGTCGTCAACCAACTTTTTTTTACACATGAGTGTCTTCCGAAAGGCGTTAAGTTGGCTCGACTCGTTATTTTTGTTTGATAAAATTCTGAGGGACGTTAAAAATGTCAATAAATGTGTGGTAACAATTCAAAGATAGAGGGTTTTACTATGATGCATTAAAAAAATTCCCCAAAAAAGCGAGAAAATAGCCATCACATGGGATGAACCCCTTAAGGTAGAATCAATCTTTGATATTTTTGCAAAATTTCAAAATAAATTCATAATATCTATTCAATTTCAAAGCAGCGTGAAAAGTTTAGCTCATTCGCTGACATTTGTAAAATTGATTACTGTTGAGAGTTGACAATGTACATGGTATTAAACATTGTCATAAAATCATGTCATTCGTTTTTGAAATTTTTACAGAATTCGATCTTTATTTCTCTGTTGAAACAAACTTTGGTGGTTTTTTTTTCAACTCGTAATAACACTTTTGAAATCGTAATAATAAATATAATACACAACGTCGAAGTTTTCATGGTTGAAATGCAACGAAAGTTCTTTAATTTTTTTCTGTATTCTTTTTATAGATTCAGATCGTAGATTTCTTATTAGGCTAAGAAAAAAGTTTGAGTGATTTTCGTACCCTAAATCGGCGGATAGAACGTGAACAGAGGAAAACATTAACTTTCGTTGCATTCCAACATTGCAAATTCATAGTTGTTACGCATTGTTGACTCAGAAATTTCCCGACTTTTCCAGGTTTTCCACGCAGGTTTTACAAATATTCCAGGGTAATTGGGGTCAAATAAGAAATACAACTTTTTAACATCAAATTTATGAGTGTTAGATATTGAAATAAAAATTAAAAAAAAAAACGCAAATTCGAAAAATAATTTAAACACTGTAAAGTAAGAAGAAAACACAATGAAAGCAAATGCAGAACCTGTTCTTTATTCTAGACATAATTTTTTGTGTCGGTGGCACTAAATAAAAAATAAATATAAACACTTATCTACAATAATAATTGTGTGGTTATGTATCGACAAATCGAATGCAAATGTATCGAGCTTTAGAGTACATTAGTTTTTTGAAATTTTCACTATTTGGCACTCACATAACTTATTTTTGTACATAATGAAGAATAATATAAATATTAAATAAAAATATACAAAATATTTGATTTTAGACTTTCCAGTTTCATTTTTAGTCCGTTCCATTTTTCGTAATTCTTGCAAAAACGAAATTCTGGAAAAATTCCAGAGAATTTTCGTAATTCCCTGACTATTCCAGGAGGAAAGAAATTCCCTGAGTTTCCTCGGTTTCCCCTGTTTTCCACGTGCGTAACAGCCGTTAAACTTCAATATCATTATGATACGCATGTGTATAAGAATATTGTAACTTTTGCGCAACACTGTGATCTCAAAATCTAGCATTTGAGGGAAATGAAGCGATTTGGTCAATTTATTCAATATTATTCGTTGCAATTACTTCAAATATTTTTTCTGCTATCAGAATAATATATTTTATTAGCTATAGCGATTAAAAAATACGTTTTTATATTTTCTTTTTACAGTACATCTGAATTATTAATGAGTATCGTTATTCCATTCACTGGTCGGTTTACCATACTCGGATTTTACACCCGAATACCTCGGCCAATTTTTGTCGACCGAAGTTTTTTTTTAAATAAAAAGCGTTTTTCTCGCAGTTACACACCTCGTACGCTCATCAAGGGAACCCTGACAGTTGTGAATCACCCTGTATATGCACGGACACCCTTTTATACATCTGTATATCTGCATCGACCGTTATTGAGCCGAGTGACGTTAATTGTACGATTCGAGCCGCCGAGCAGCGTGGATTACGCCTTTTTTCGAGTTAGCGGTCGATATATACATACATACATACATACATACATACATATACATACATATATATATATACATACATACATACATACATATATACATACATACATACATACATACATACATACATACATACATACATACATACATACATATATATATATATATATATATATATATATATATATATATATATATATATATATATATATATATTAAATGCGCGGAGAGATTGCCCTTCTCTTCGCACGACGTTACAAGTATATCGGGAGCAGGTCAAAGGCTCGAGACATTTTTCCATGGATATCTTGGCCGTGCCCGCTCTCCCGTTCCTCTTCCACGACACAGAATCAGCAATAGAGGATTATACATATATATGACCGTTTTATACAAGAGCCTCCACGTAGGACCGTCGCACTTTGCAGAGAAGGAGCCCGTGAGAGAGAGAGAGAGAGAGAGAGAGAGAGAGAGAGAGAGAGAGAGAGAGAGAGAGAGAGAGAGAGAGAGAGAGAGAGAGAGAGAGAGAGAGAGAGAGAGAGAGAGAGAGAGAGAGAGAGAGAGAGAGAGAGAGAGAGAGTGAGAGGGGGAGGTTGACTGTAGACACGATATACAAGTAGCTAGAGCGAATCGCGGGCTCGTTATGGTCGTATCTTCGTCCTGGCGAGAGAGAGAGAGAGACAGAGCGCGATCGGTACCGCGACGCTGCCGGCGAGTCATCGAAGTGAGGCGGGGCAAAATGGACCCCCGAGCGTAGTTCTCGAGAAAAAGGGAGACAGGATTATTCCGACAGCGTATTAATAGTACAGCATTGAAAATAAATATGTAAAAATTGTAACACATTTGTAACCAATGCCCACATTGTGTTTGTGTGTTTTTGGGGTTAATTGCCAAGAGAGAATTTTATTATTGTTCAAACAAACCGTGAAACTTTCTGTATCGAAGCGGAGACTCGAATGCAATTTTCAGGTCTGCTGGTGCTAGGTGGGGCAAAATGAAACAGGTGGGGCAAAATGAGCGCCTCGTTTTTCGAGCAGTTCGGCCTTTTTTATCGGTATTATTATCATCATTGTTCTTATCATTCTCATAATTTATATTAGTCTCGGTGTTGTTGTTATTATTATTATCGGCATCGTCATTATCTCTTATTATTATAATGAGTATTGTCGTAGCTCCGATAATTATTCTCTCGTGTCCAGCTAAAGAAAAAGAGATCGTAATGAACGAACGAAACGACGCGGTGAAGTTAAGACAACTTTCTCTCAGCACTGTACTCTCTATTCGTTACATCAAGTTTTTAGCATTTGTTTTTTTCACGCGTCGAAGAACGAGGGGGTGTACGCGCGCGGACGCACACACAGAGAGAGAGGGAGAGAGAGGATAATGCGCGTCATTGAACAAGGAAGAACAAGAGTGAGCACGAGCGATGTCCCGCTCAGGTAATTTTACAATACAAAAAGAAAGTACCCGAAGTCGAGCAACGAATCGAATCGTACGAAGGAAATGAATAATCCTCGGATATTTCTCATTTCGAAACAATGCGATTCAATGGCCCCCTCCACCGGCGTTTTCTCAAGCGCAGCCAGGAGGGGTCCATATTACCCCACCTTACCGCTTTACGACCGTAATTCTCGCAGGATTATCACAATGGTAAGATTTGTACGGGCTATTTATAAATGCCAAGTACAATAGCGTGCAATTCCCCTGAAATCCTGACCTGTTTGCCCATTGTCTTTTTTTTCTCGCACTCTCTCGCTCTCTCTTGTATCGAAATTAAACACAGGTTAAATCGGCGCGGTGCTTCGTCTCCGTTACTCGTTTCGGGCTTTGCTATAATCCGTCGGGTTATTTTATATACCGAGAATTTCGCAATCCCAGCGATCACGGCGAGACTTGGAAAGTTCTCTCTCTCCCTCTCTCTCTCTCTCTCTCTCTCTCTCTCTCTCTCTCTTTCGTTTCGTATAGTAAGCGTGTTTGCCGCCGACGGGACGATTGAGGGGACTTTGAGGGGGGGATAAAGCGGGCAATAATTTTGCAGCGGTAAAGGGGGACGCCAAAGGAGCAGACTTTGAAGAAAGAAAAGAGATTCGTCATCTTTCTTTTTTCCTCTTTCGGCACCTACACTACGTGTACACGCTCTAATGATACTTGCAGCAACGCCCGTAACAATATGACTAATGCCAAAAATAATTTTCTCGTGTATATACATATATATATATATAAATGTATGTATGTATGTATGTGTGTGCCTGTGTGTGTGTGTTTGTGTTACCGGCAATGTGTTTAATGCAGGCATTATATAGAATGCCCAGTTATTCTGTACAATACCGGGTTCCTCAAGGCAATGTATAAAATATTCGATCTATCGTTCACCATAACGTACTGTACCTGGGTAATGTATGCAATACCTAGAAATTATACGGAATGCCATTAGGAGATCAGGTAAAGTATAAAATGATGGACCAATAGAACATCTTTTGTTAGTTCAAAATCGTTAATTCAATAAATCGTTTCAATAGAATGGTATTTATTCGTTCTTACATATTGAACTATCGGGACATTTTGTATAAGTTTGCTGGTGTCTTTAATAGTTCAACATGTCTCACATGATGAACTATCGCGACATTTTGTTTGGGTTTCTTTGGGTTATAACAGCGTGCCATCTCGTCAAACGCATCGAAACACTCTGCCGGCTGTACATTCGGTATTGTATAGAATGCCTAGGTAAAGTGTGGAATAAATGATATTTTATACATTGCCTGAATTGATAGGTCACTTCGTTCGGAACATATCTAACCTAGGTTACCTTAGTCCAAAGTCTAAGGATTCCGAGTTATCATGGTAAGTATGATTTTTGGAAAATTTCCCAAAATTGGGTACTAACTCGTTTGTAATGTTCAAACAGACAATAATTTGTAACTGAAAAGTTATTTGCGTCTTAGCTTAATGTGTATTCTATCGACAAATACCAATACAGTCATTTGTATCCACACGACTAACTAAATATCTATCCCCCACCCTATCCACCCCCAACTTCCCACGAAAAACAAAAATTTATTAACGTTAGATGGTTTTTCCCAATCCGAGGACTTATCCATCAGTGTACTGACACGAGATCGAGTCAGTTGGCACCACGAGTCGTTGAGGAAGCTACGCTACCGCCATATAAGGTAAATGTCCCAATTATTGAACAGGTCCCAATTATTGAACACTATCTTGTATTCTAATTATTTCTCATTCACCTGCATGCACTTGCTTATTTATAAAATTTCATTACATATATGGAACTTTTAGCTATCGAAATGTTACCTTACTTATGCAAAAAAAGCTTTAATTAATAGAGAAAAAAATTATTTAATCAGCAACGGTGACTCGTTTTGACGTCTCGTGGTAACTGCTTATCGTTTTTGCTAAGACGCGCCGCTTCATGCGTAAGGGCATAAAAAATTCAAAAACTGTCGCATCTCAAAAAGTAAAGGCGTTTCAGCTTCCTCAGAAAATTTCTTACAAATTACAATTTTTATGAAAAAAACTTTATTTAATTATTTGTTAAAAAATACGGTGTTCGATCATTGGGACATGGAAAATGCAGTGTGTCCCAATTATTGAACACTCGAATTCTCCAAGTTGGCGTCATTAAACCCATCAAAACATCGAGACAGTTAACGTGTGACAGATCGTGTGAATCGGATTTATTCAAACAAAAACTGTAAGTTCCTGAATAAACTTACCTCTATTCTTTTAATAATAACTCTAAGATCGTCAAATATATTTTTCATTTGTATTTTCCTGCTATAAACATAAAAAGGAAAGTAAAAAGAGAATATAACCTAAATGTAATCTAAAAATACGAATTTACTGTTCAATATTTTTTGCTCTCCGATATTTCAGGGAGCCAAGCTGCGAGAAAATCAAACAAAAACAGAATATGAAAACGAGGAAGCTGAAAAGAAAAAGAAAATAAAGTTCGAGTTGAAAAGCAAAAACAAACCAAATGCGAATGAACCAAAAACCTTTCAAAAGAGACTAAATATATATTTTTGTATTTTTACATGATTAACAAAAGATTATTTAAGTGTTTCATTTTGCTTTTATTTCTCAATATTGTACCCAAAATAATATTTTTAGAACGGAAAAAGAATTCTCGAGAGTGTTCAATAACTGGGACATGCCTGTTCAATATTAGGGACATAGGCACTTCCAGTGTTCAATAATTGGGACATTTGCATTCTTCACATTGTTATTCTTTTTTTTTTCATTTAAAATAATTTAAAAATAATTTAAAGGGTGATTTTTGGAAAGTAAAAATATCAAAGTATCATTTGAACCTGAAAGCGATGGTTTTTTCTTGATTTTATATTTTTTTCTCACCGAATTCAATCCCCCAGATCCTTAGCTGTTCAATAATTGGGACATTTACCTTATCAAGACAAAATTATACTGACTGTTGGCGAGATGTAAAATTTATTTACCTAACCGATAAATATTATGAACGCAGAGAAACTCCATTGTGAGGAAGTTTTGGACTTACCATGTATCACTATTTTTCGGATATAATAAACTATCTTTAAAAAAAACTAACTAAATGGGACGTGTTGAATAATAAAAACTTATCAAAAAATAAAAATACCTCATGTTAATGCTATTTTTAAAAAAATAGCATTGCCAAAAGAGGTAAACGAGTTAGTACCTAATTTTGGGAAATTCTTCAACAATCATACTTACCATGATAACTCGAAATCCTTAGACTTTGGACTGAGGTAACGTAGGTTAGATATGTTCCGAACGATGTGACCTATCACCCCCTTAAGGCTTTGCATTGACCTTTCTAACGCCCTGTTTACATAAAATATATAATTTTGATATCGGGAGTATTAATATTCATCGTATTTAATATCGACCGACACTGGTGGATGGGCCGGGTCGGAGTTCCGTTCTGGCGGTACTTCGAGTTAAGCAGCATTGTGCGTAGCCATTAATCAGCGCGGTGACCGCTTAAGGGCAGGGTAAGGTTAATTCGGTGAAAAAGGCATGTTTTTAAGATTTTTTTTTGGCGATACGGATAGTGTTAGTTTATTCAGTCAATTCCCATATAATAATGCAACATTTGAACAATGCTTTCCTAAATTTTTCATTGCGATATACTGAAAATTGAGCGAGTGACAGTGAATCTCCGGAGGCGCTTCGAAAAAAAGTTGTTTTGCGGTGTACATCATAACTCGCAACGGAATCATCTGAAACAAAAAAAAAATCAAAACGCATTTGTTAAAGGAGATGTTTCTCGAGGTAACGACGGGAGGATCTTTTTTCTTTCGATTTTTCAATTTTTCGTAGCACTTGGGAGTCAAAAAAGCGATTTTCGCTAAAAAAATCGGCTAATTTGTTGTTGTAAAATTAATAATTATTTTAAAAAACAAAAAAGCTCCCGACAATACCTGGTGAATTATGTGAAGAAGTACCGTGCAAAATTTCAAAACGATTGGTCCAGTAGATTTTGAGTTATGGCGTACACGGACTTCAAACATGAAAAGTTTCAGAAAAACGCTTCAATGTTTTGCAGACTGAAAAATTTAAGATAAAACTCGATAATTTTCTTATACTCACACAGAGTCGTCGATGCCAGGTCCATAGAACAAAAAGGTCATCAACATGATCTAGAGCATCTTTTTGCATTTGCCTACGCGAAACTCTACTGTCGTGCGCCGCTTGCTCCTCTGCTTTACTAATTCGCAACTCGTCAACGCCTGGAGCAACGGATGCTCAAGTACTCATAACTTCGTCAATTTTGCTCCGATCGACTTGAAATTTTGACACAATATTCTTGAGATATTATACATTCATTACATTTTTTAATGCAAAAAAAAAGTTTAATACCTTAACCCCCCCCCTTAAGCATGCACCGGCTGGCGCATCAACCAGCGAAATGAAGATCAACACTTCTGATACTTTGGTGTAGATACTTGAGTTGATGTGTGTGCATCAGAGAATCAGAAGAATACAGGACAGTCTATACCTGTACGGGTTTTCCACAGTTTCCCGTACCCTTGGCAAATGCGGTATAGTGTAGCTTAAAACTGCCGTAGACGCAACGGATCGTTAGATTCAATGAGCGAAGTGCGGGTAGGTAGTGACAGAAAAGCGTTCAATTGGGAAGGGTCATACGTAAAAACCCGCAACTATATACGTTGAAACTCAGGAATTACTTGAGACCTCAATAAATCAATAAATACAATATAGTATTGATAATAAAAAAAATGTCGATAATAGTAATAAAGAATGACAATGGTAATAAATGACTGATAAATAATCTTGATAATTAATAATAAATAATTATAATTGTCTCTGTTGACAGTAGATAGTGATAAAAATAAAGAATGATAACTAATAAAGAAAAAATTAAGAATAATAAATGATGATCAATAATGAATAAATAAATAACAATGTTCTCTGTTAACAATAGAAATAATTATTAACGTTTTCGCCACTGGAGAATAAAATGCATTGGGGGGAAAAAACTTCCGCGACACATTGAAGTGCTTTTTTTGGGAGGGGGTTAAAATGTCGAATGACCAAATATAGAACGACCAAGATTTCGAAACGACAGAATTATGAACTCTCAAGATTTATAATAATCTTATGAACTCTCAAGATTTATAATAATAATCTTCGTTAGATTATTCGAAATTTTATCCTTTGACCGATGACGAAATCGAATAACGGAAAAAATCTGAAAAAATGCAAGCAAATATAAAATCGAAAATTAAAAGGGTTTCGCTTCCTGATATTTTGTCCTAAATGCCATACTTTTCGGCTTAAGCCATCCTCATCTGATCTGATGATCATCTCATCTGATGATTAAGCCAACTCATCAGAGTTTCGAGCGAAAATAGTCCAAACAAAAATCTCACAGGAAAATTATTTAAAAATTCCAGGCGATCCAGTATAAACTCATGCAACTTTTTACATCTATAACATTTCCTCGTAAATCCTATAGTTCTTGAGTTACCTTGCATTTGCCAAATTTTGTTCGTTTTAACAAAAAATGAAATAACTTTGCGAAAAAAAATCGTACGAAACTTAAAAAAATGACAATGGACCTTCTGCTACCTCTTACAAGATTATCATGGATACAAATGACGAAAAAAAATCCATAAGTTATGCGCCCAATTCTCGATAGTCGAAAAAAGCCGAAAAACTGTCACGTTCAAAGGTGCGTACCGGGTCGAAAAAAAATCATAAAAAATATTTCCAAAAAGCAAAACAAAGCTGAATTGGTTTCCTTTGAAACGCCGTTCGTTAAATTCGGTTATCTATTCTTTTGACGGAGCTATCTAACTTTTAGCGCGGCGAGAAATATCAACTGGTGTATCCAAACTTTTGAGCGGTAGTGTATATGAGACGATCCATGTCACTTCAGCCAGTAAAAAAAAAAATCCACAAATAATTCTCGTTGATTACCATTTTTTAACATTTTCCCATTCAAATGGCTGTATCTTTAGCAGGATTTGATGACGTATTTTTGCATTCGTAAAAAACGAAAATGTGCGTCTTTTTATGGGCTTCCAGAAAAAAAATTAATTTAGATTTTATTGAGTAAATCCAACGTCTGCTTCAGGACAAAATATGCAAAATTATTTTTCTTTCTCAAGGAAAGACACTCGTTATTTTTTTTTTTCATTTCCCCGAATTGTGAATGCGAAAAACGGATTTTTGGTATTTTTTATATTATGGGATTCCTAAACACCGTGAACTCACAGCTATTTTTAAAATATTTTTATTAATATTCGATTGAAGAGTGTGGAGCACTCGCTTTATGTTTACCAGGTTTTTAAAATACATATGACATATGTTGAAATACATATGACATATATGTCATATGTATTTCAAAAACCTGGTAAGCATACAGCGAGTGCTCCACACTCTTCAATCGAATATTAATAAAAATATCAATAAAATAGCTGTTACTTCACGGTGTTTAGGAATCCCATAATATAAAAAATACTAAAAATCTGTTTTTCGTATTCACAATTCGGAGAAATTAAAAAAAAAATAACAAGTGTCTTTCCTTGAAAAAAAAAATATTTTTGCATATTTTGCTCTGAAACGGACGTTCGACTTGCTCAATAAAATCTAAATCAATTTTTTTCTGAATGGCCATAAAAAGACGCACATTTTCGTTTTTTACGAATGTAAATCCGTCAAATCCTGCCAAAGATACAGCCATTTGAATGGAAAAATGTTAAAAAATGGTAATTACCGAGAAAGAACGTCAGAATTTTTTTTTAAATTTCGACACTCGGTGAATATTTTTCAATCAAGTAACTCGATTTTTCAAAATTGTTTGTGGATTTTTTTTACTCGCTGAAGTGACATGGATCGCCTCATATACTGGCGAATCGATATTATATCTCTTATTATTTTGTTAAATCTGATATTTGTTTTCGCTATCAATCAACTTCCACATTTTTGTATTCACAATTTCGATTAACTATTTTACAGACTATCATAAGATCGATTCATCTATATTGAAACGTTCGTCATTGCTGAATTCGAAATTGCGATCCTTCTGAATATTGATCTTTCGAATTTCCGATCCCCACCCCTTTTTTTCGCTCGGTGAACATTTCTTTCCAGCTTATCCAGGTACTTAGCGAAATAGCAAAAGTAATGCTTTTATTTCATTCCTTGATGTACGATACTAATAAATAAAAACCTAATATTCCGATACTCCTTTGCGTGCCATGCCCGATACGTATAAGGAACGCGCGAGTTGAGAGCCCCTACGATGGCTTCGGGTACTTTGGTCTATGCTCGATCCCACTGCGTCTCTTTCTCTCTCTCTCTCTTGCTCGCTCGCTCTTTTTCCTCGGAGCCCTCCTCGGGCCCGTAAAGCCGACCGACAGAGCGAAGAAGGACAAGGAGGAGGCGCAGCCAGGCAGGGCGAGGGGGGCGGGGAGGGGGGGGGGGTCGAGAAGGTGCTCGAGTTTTATGCTACGAAGCCTGTGCCGCGGGAGTCCAATGGGAATAGGAAAGCTCGCGGGAGAGAATCTCACGTAGAAAGCATACGACGTTTACGTCTCTTGGTCCAATCACATTAGCAACGCGTAGGCGTATGTCTGTATGCGTAGAATTATATAAAAAATACTTCCGTCTATTTCATATTGTACGTGACATATGTAAATATATAAGGATTTTTTTAAATTAAAAGATCATTGAAATAAATTAAATAGTTATGTAAGTAACTAGGTAGAAAAAAAAATAATCTTCTGTTTTCGTCAAGAATTAAGCATTGGCGTACCCATAATTTTTTAGGGGGGCCAAAGGGGATGGGTTTGAAACAAAATGGGGAAGTGGTTTGTTGACAATAATTTATTTCTAAATATAATTTAATTAATAGTCGATAATCACGTAGCACAGTTGAGATATAAAGCTTTAAGGGGTGAGATGAAGTCCGAGGCGTGAGAAAACGAGAATTTTCGATAATTTTTTTTTTATAGTAATCAAGTTCGTTTTACAAAAGTGGTTACACAGACTTTTTATGTTATATTTCAACTTGACTTGTACAAATTTTCAAATAAAAATATTGATTATTTATAAAAAATATCGCCATCTTTGTCGGACCCCCTTCGGCATGTAGTGCTTTGCAGTGACCATTATACATTTTTACTGGATCATTTGAAATAAAAAAAACTAAAAAAATCATTAGTTTAATAATAAATCTAGTCCTTGATCGAAGTTTTATTTTTCAAAAATTTACAAAATGGCGGCTTCCGACAGATAACTTTCGATTTTCGACTAAAAAATCGCTCGTTTATTGTTAAAAAAAAATAGAAGTTTTCAACAAAAATGAAAATCCTTCGATCAAGGACTAGTTTTTAATGTTATCAATAAGCACACCAAATTTCATAAAATCGAGTGGTTTTTCAATCATAGTGGTCACCGACTTGAAAATATAGTTTCGAAAAAAACGCGTTTAGTCTTTCGATGTGGATACGGTATTACATGTTTGTAAAATTTTGAGCTCGATGGACGAACCCAAACTTTTTTTCATGTATTTTGATCCTCTGAATCCGAATATCACAATTTTTGCCGAAAAGTCGAGCATTCAATTGTTTATAGCCAATTGTTAAACAAACAAAACCAAACAAAACCAAACAATTTTTCAAAAAATTCATATTGGTCACCGACTTGAAAATATAGTTTCGAGAAAAACGCGTTTAAAGTTTTTCGATGTGGATACGGTATTGTATGTTCGTAAAATTTTGAGCTCGATGGACGAAGCTAAGCTTTTTTTATGTATTTTGATCCGCTGAATCCGAATTTCACAATTTTTGCCGAAAAGTCGAGCATTCAATTGTTTATAGCCAATTGTTAAACAAACAAAACCAAACAAAACCAAACAATTTTTCAAAAAATTCATACTGGTCACCGACTTGAAAATATAGTTTCGAGAAAAACGCGTTTAAAGTTTTTCGATGTGGATACGGTATTCTATGTTCGTAAAATTTTGAGCTCGATGGACGAAGCTAAGCTTTTTTTATGTATTTTGATCCGCTGAATCCGAATATCACAATTTTTTGCCGCGAAGTCGAGCATTTAATTGTTTATAGCCAATTGTTAAAACAATTTAAAAAAAAAATAAAGTTTTTAGGGATGAATTATTTTTTTAAAAACATTTTGGGCAATTTTAAAACGAAAGTATTCTTTATAAAACTTTGCTAAAGTTCATAGTTTTTTATTAATAATTTTTTTTAATTTCTGAAAGAGTTTTCCAATTTTACACTTGATTTATGTATAGAAATACTAATTAAAAAATTACTTACATCGAATCATCAATACCTGGCCCATACAATGAGGCTTCTGCCGATGTGGAAGCTTCCAAAATATCAATTTGTTGTTGTCTTCGAAGCATTTTGCCTTCCCGGGTATTATTGTTTAGGCGTTTGTCAGCCGCTACCTGCCATGGGGACCCGACGCCCCTTCACCAATTGTGGGATATCCCGGAAACTATTAATCGGATTGACTTGAAATTTTCAGGCAATATTTTCGAAACATCATACTTCAACAAAATGCATTTAAAAAAATGTATTTAAAAAATCGATTTGGTGAAAACTCTGACTCCATCTCACCCCTTAACCCTTGTGTTGCCAGTCAAACAAACTCACAGCATCTGCCACCCGGGTACCCAGGTACCCCGCCTACGAAATTCTTGGTAAAAGTCCATTGTGACGAAAAATAATTATATGCATTCGATCAATATTTAATTATTCATATTCTAGGAAGGTATTCCTACCTGAATATAACAATTAAATTATGTCCAGTGACCTTGGGAGTCCTAAAGCAGGTATAAAACGTGCGCAGCTGCACCGTAAATTTCTCATTTCTGTGACACCTTTTTGGATTTCACGAGAGGGTTACCATTTGTTCGTATGTTCCGAAGAAAAACAAAGCGGTGATTCGTCTCAGTACGATGCACAATGATGCTACGATCTCCGATGCATCTCACCAGAAACCAGAAATGATTTTGTTTTGCAACCAAACCAAAGCTGACGTTGATACTATGGACAAAACGTGCATGAGATATTCCACCCAACGGCGAATGTCCAGATGGTTGCTAGCTTTTTTTTTACAATATTTTGGATATCGTCGGTGTTGCTGCGTACGTTACTTACTATGAAAATAATGATATGCTTGCAAAAAAAACTAACAGACGCAGACTTTTTTTACGCCAGCTCTCAGAAGAACTAGCCATGGCAATGATAGAAGAGTGATTTTTCAACCACACGGAGAAAAATACGGCCTTAAATTCTAACACTGGTTGCCAGAATTCTAATATTCAGTGCTAGAAAAGTATAGCAGTTTACTGCCAGTTCGGAATTCTAAGACTTGTTATAGAAGTGTAAAAATGATTCTCACATCGTATAGTAAAAATAATGCGTGCATATTACATTTGAAACTATTCTCGCATAGGCCCGAGTCCTATATATGCTGTATAGGACTTTTTGTAAAATACCAACCTTTGTTACACGCTATATTTTCATATGGATTTTACTATACGTATAGCATGAATCTTCGTGTATGTATAGATTTCACTATACGCGTAGCATAAATCTTCGGCATATAGCGAAAAATATTACGAAGTTATTAGTAAAATGTGACTCTTTATACCGTACTTTTTGTAGAATACTGGAAACTAATTGTTCCAATCACATGAACAAAATATTTTTTAAATACTACGAAAAATCACAATATGCCGAATAAAATGTATTGTTTGCATCACTTTACGTGCCACGTCGTAGGTTAAAATTTAAATTTCTTCATTATTACTATACCATAATTACAATTTTTATCTTCCATTCAATACTTTTTGATATTTAATGATATTTTTTTTAGAAGTATAGTATTAATTCTAAACTTCGAGAGCCCTGTTTTAAATCTCTGAATAAAATGTATTGTTTGTATCAGTATACGTGCCATATCGTAGGTTAAAATAAAAATTTCTTCATTATTACTATACCATAATTACATATTTTATCTTCCATTCGATACTTTTTGATATTTAATGACATTTTTTTTCAGAAGCGTAGTATTAATTCTAAACTTCGAAGCCCCTGTTTTGTCCGTGCAGCAAGTCATACGAAATTATGCAACGAAAATCGCAATCGAAAGTTACTACGAAAGGCCAGTAACAGAAGTGGTAACTGATAACAACGATCAACGATACGCTAGTGGTAGAAAAGTTGTAGTTAGATCATGCTACATTTGCAACGAGCAGCCTATTCGAAAGAGAAGAAAGACAAGGAAGTCTTGCGTTGACTGTAATAAGCCCGTTTGTGATCAGCACACAGCAAAAATCACAAAATGTTTGAATTGTAATCATTGATCTCTAATATATCTGTGTAAAAGACTGAAATTTAATTGTTATCTTGTAATTTTTCATACAGTATTTGTATATTACTGTGCAAAAACGAAAACTCCATGATTTTTGTCCAACAATCACATTGCAAAATGTGATAGTTATTATTATTATATACAGTACATTCAATAAATAAACAATTTTAAATAAATATATACCGTTACTACTTATGTATTAATCGATATTTACTTATTATATTTTTACAACAAACTTTTTTTTATGATGTACTATATAGTACAGTCGTGCTGTCGCTGAAAAACCCCGGAATCGGAGAAAATTAGAAGAAGGCTAATTTTTTGACAGGTGATTTTGTAGGTGCCACCGGTGCTAAATCCAAGTTTGCCTAAAAATCGGGGTGTAGGGTTCTTTTTTAGGGGATGAAAATGATGGGGGTGGATTAATGCCAAACTACAACCCCTACGAGGTCGGCGCCGTGAGACAAAATGTTCAGAAAAATCCGGGCTTTAGTTTTGTCCACAGCGCCGAAGTCGTGGAAGTTCATTTTGAGGGTGAAAAAGTGGGGTGAAATTTTGAAAAATCAGTTTTAATCCAATAAGTCTTTTAAAAAAATCGTACACTTTGTGTTCAAATGGGAACGTTGTAGCCCTTGAAAAGACATGTCGATCAAGCATTTGATCATCCCCCTCCAATAATATCTTCATGCCCAAAGGAATTGTTAAAGTATAAAAAAAATGGTTTACTGAATAACTTAAAAACAATCGATTTTTCGGGGATGGTTTGAATGTTGAAATGTAGAGAATAATTTTCTCTATATTTTCGTTCCTATGGACCACCCTTGAATTTTGCTTTTGCGGACCCCTCTCAGGTGTCGAAAATTCAAAATGAAATTCTGGAAAAACTATTGACCGAAAATAAAGAGATACGATTTTGGCGCTGTGGACAAAATTCTAGCTGAGGGTTCAAGCTACAAATTCTTCCGCGGCGGCGAATTCGTGCGGTCAATAGTATTCCCAGAATTTAATTTTGAATTTTCAACCCCAGAGAGGGGTTGGAAAATTAAAATTCAAGGGTGGTCCATAGAAAAGAAAATATAGAGAAAATTATTTTCCATATTTTGTACATTTGAACCATACCCGAAAAATCGTTTGTTTTTGAGTTATTCAATAAACAATTTTTTTTTGTATTTTAACCATTTTGGGGGGGGGGGGTGAAGATCTTATCGGAGAGTGATAAGTAAATACTCTATCGACGCGTCTTTTCAAAGGCTACAACGTTCCCATTGGAACAAAAAGTGTATGAATTTTTTCTAAAGCTTTATTGAATTAAAACTGATTTTTCAAAATTCCACCCCACTTTTTCACCCCCAAAATGAACTTCCACGACTTCGGCACTGTGGACAAAACTAAAGCCCGGATTTTTTTGCACATTTTGTCTCACGGCGCCGACCTCGTAGGGGTTGTATTTTGGTATTAATCCACCCCCATCCTCTTTCATCCCCTAAAAAAACCCTACACCCCGAGTTTTAGACAAACTTGGATTTAGCACCCGCGGCACCTACAAAATCACCTGTCAAAAAACTAGCCTTCTTCTATTTTTTTTCCGATTACGGGGTTTTTCACCGACAGCACGACTGTACTATATAGCGACTCGTGCGCCGCCGTTTTGTATACTTTTGCCAAATATTTTTTCACATACTTTAATATATACCTAATAAAGCCTAAAAGTTGTTTTGATCATGTCTTTTGAAGGGTAAGGCCACAGTAGAATTTTCAAAAAATCGATTTTTTTCTCGCTAAAACGGTGCTTTATCATCATACGAATAAGTTACTATTTGACTTATAGCAAGATATTTTTTTTTCCACCGACTTTGAGCGTATAACGTGAGCCCACCTCTGGCACGGCCATAGAGTACCTAAAACTTTAAACGCGTTTTTCTCGAAACAGCTTTTTTTCAATTGGCGTGAGAAATAACTTCAACAATTCTCAGTCGATTTAATTCAAATGTAAAAGTTATGTTCCTAATTGCATTTCGCAGAGAAGTACGTACGGAATTTTTAATTAATCGAAAACTTTTCATTTTATGAGCAGTTTTATACGAAATTTTTCACTGAAAATTCATTCGAATACCAACAACTCAATTCAAATACCTATAACTTTTGAATAAAACAATATTCTTTTAATTCCGTACGTACTTCTCTAGGTATTCTAATGTAGACTGACGAAATTTTTTGTTGTTTGTTCTGGGTAAAAAATTGTGAATGCTAAATGTCACGCCGCGGAGCGCCGAAAATAAAGATAACAAAAGAAAATATTAGTAGTCGGCCATTTTGTACATCGAAAGAAAAAAAATATTTTTTCTAACAGCTTGATATTCATACTAAATAAATGTGTAATTAATTTTATAAGTGAATCACTTTTTCATATGAAAATGAAAAGATAAATTCGCACATGATTTTATACCCGTTACTGTGGCCTAACCCCTCAATACTTTCTTTAAAAAAAAATTCAAAGAAAACGCTCGAAAATGGGCAGTTACGTCGTGTCCTTCCAGAAAAAGGCTATTGCTCCCAATTACACAGCCCGTTAAGGGACAACACCACTGTGACGGCTTCAAAAAATCGATTTTTTGAAAACCATCTAGAAAAATCTAAAATACATTTAAGATTAAGATGCCGTTGGAGCCAGGTCGAAAAAATAATTATTTTCGGAGATATTGAATATTTTGTGGAGCGGTGCAGCGCTCCGTGACGCTCGGGGTCCCGCGCAGCTGCGCGCCTCAGGGTCGGCAGGTATACCGGGCCTTTCCCAGGTCCTGCGGGTCTTTCCCAGGTATTCTTTTGTCTTCCTTCACAAAAACCGGCTATTGTTATAAATATAGTTTCGAAAAAAAGCCATAGGTGGCGATAATTGAAAAATGTTTAAGTCGTCAATCGTCAATCGTCGATATTGCAGCTAATATCGCGGTATTATTATTCAATGATGGCCTGAGAAGCCTCATGAAAGTTTTGGAGACGTTGGGGATAACTATCGGCCCAAATTGTTTCAATTTTTGCGTTGAAACCGACGCAGCGCGGTTCGAGCTGGCGGAGCGCTCGCTCACAGACGCTGCAAAAGAGGCAAGAAGAGACTCTACAAGTTCGAGAAAAGATGCTAGGGACAATGATTTGCTTCTTGAAGGCCAGCTATATGGTGCCGGCGTCGCTGATTAAAGGTAAACATTTTTTCTTCCAATTTATCGCATAAATTAACAAACCTAAAACTTTGAACGTGTTTTTCTCAAAACCACTTTTTTGAGTGCGGCACGCAGCAGAACTCGAGCAATTTTTATCCGATCGACTTCAAATTTGGACTGCATCAATAAAACTAGATTATCTAAAGAAGTACATAGGATTTTTTCGATATCTCAATAATAAAAAAAGTTATAGCCTATTTTCGACGAGAAATTTTGCTCGAAAATCGGCCTTTAATTTCAAAAGCGTGCCTATTCTTTAAAAATCAATATTTTTTAAAATCCCTATGTACTTCTCTTCAAAATATCATATTATTAACGAAAACACTCGGTATATTTTTTCAGATCGACTTTGAAGAGAGTTCTGCTGCGTGCCGCGAACCACTGCAGAGGCAACAGTACCTGACGCGGGAGCTTCCCCAACGTCGCCGTGGGGCGTGAAAAATTTGAAATTTTTTTTTTTATGTATCTTCAATAAACAACGAACAAAACAAAAAATTTTTTTTTCGAATATCTCTTTTTTTCCAACAAAAAATTTTTTTGAAAAATGGCAAAAAAACAGGGGGTCACAGTGGTGTTGTCCCTTAAGGGAACTCTGATACTTGTGAATCACCCCGTATATGAACTTTGAAATTGGAAAAAAGTCGAGGAAAAAATTACAAGAAAACGAAGAAAAAACCTCGTGCGTACATATCGTAAACATCATCGCGCGTCATCGTCATGGTAAAAAAAAAAACTGGAGAACGCGCGCGTTCTCCCGCATACTTAGATGTGTACATACGTGCGCCTCTTCTCGAAACGAAGAGCCTGACTCAAGCGCTTTCGCAAAGTGACTCACATCGGCGTTACACACTCATCGTGTTTTCCTCCGTCCCTCACTCTGTCGCTCTCTCTCGCGCTGTCACTCTCTTTCTCTCTCTCTCTCTCTCTTGCTCTGTCTCACGCGCTCTCTCTCTCTCCTTTCAACTCTTCTGTCCCTCTCGCCGCGCCGCCTCGCGGCGACTCATTCGTCGCTTCGTTCTTTTTTTCTTCATCGTTTTTCGGGCGCATTCGTCGCGCGGACGTTTCGCGCGAGATTCGTTGCGCAAAGACGACTCGTCGTTCGTCGCGCTCGAGCAAAATAAAAGCCAAAATGAGAAAAATTCAATGCTGGAAAAAAAAACTACCCGTTGCTACTAATTGGTTTGTTTTTTTTTTTCGTTCTTTGGGTTCGTGAAATTTTCGTTACTTCCAATTTATCGCGACGCGGGTCAACCGGTTTTCCATCGTCCGTACGAGAAATGCCACGACGGAGAGGAAAAAAAAGTGAAATTGATGCGCGATAGCGCTATTGAGCAAGGATATTTCGAAACGGACTATGTATGTGTATGTGTGTATATATGTATGTTCATCGACAGTCCGACACTCGGACAAGTTTTTCTTTCGTAAGACTCGTTGTTTTCGGGATTCTCGAGGTTACATATATATATGCAGATTAATATGTAAAAGTAAACAGATTATAAGAACAATCAATTTTGTTCTTAAAAAATAAAAACATTAAACTTATGAAGAAAAAATGACCCCCGTCACATTTCCCGCACGTAGACGATACATCTCAAATTTTATGGATAACACATCACGAACGAAAAAAATTACGTTTTTTATTCGACGTATAGAAAATTACATTTTGTATTTAACAAAAATATTGTTCGGTCGTATTTCGTCAGAGCAATATTTTTTTTATAATAAAAGAATTCGCCTTTCCATTTGTAAAAAAAAATACTTTATTAACCCTCCCTTGACAGACTGAGTCATTTCGATCCGAACGAATTTGAAATAAAAAGCTCACTTGCCCAAAATTGAAAGTTTTCAATGATTGTTACAACACTTCAATTTTATATTTTCCGAATTTTAATCATGCAGACATGTTGAAAAATGCTTAAAGTGTATCTGGGATTTTATTCAATGAAAACCGACCGATGGGTTGTTAAGGGCAGGCGGATGAAGTACAATCCGGGTCAAATTGACCCAGCGTGTCAAAGCCGTGGCGAAATATAAGTGTGTCAAGGAAGGGTTAAAAAGGAACTATACCCCGAGCAGAAATTTGTTCAGGGTGAAATCCGGACCGGATCAGGCTGCCACAATAGCAAATTCGGGCCGGGTCAGGCAAATTTAGTCCGGCCCTGATCAGGGATGTAACGCTTTTGCATATTCAGGTCCGGATCAGGCACCTTATCAGGCTCTGATCAGGCCCGGATCAGGCATCTTATCAGACCCGGGTCAGGCTCCGTATCCGGCTCGGATCAGGCACTATATCCAGCCCGGATCAGGCACCTTACCAGGCTCGGATTAGGCACTATATCTGGCTCGGATCAAGTGCCTCATCCAGCCTGAGACATGCGTGTCATCTGGCTCAATCATTTGATTAATTTTTTGTTTAACAATAGATAAACATTTATTAAATTATTATCGCAGTTACACGTTATCAAGTTTACTAACGTTATTAAAAATATGAAAACATTTTTTTAAAGTTTAAGTTTTTATTTTAGTTGACTTGATCGTTTAGTTTTTGTTCCGGTTTTGGCGATGACCGTTCCAATCTTTCGCACTGTTTATGACCGCCGCTAGCCCATCCGAAATTTGTTTCTCTTTGATAGAACCTGTGTGGGGAGTACCATCATACTTTGTCAAGATTGCATCTGAAATATTTCGAATACATAGAAAAATTAGTAAATATACATAGAAAAATCACATCTTTACATTAAGAGCATAAATCAGTCGGAACTAGGGAGCGCCACCGCTCCTCCGTCGGGTATATCTATATTTATCATAAGTATAGATATATTCGACCAGGGAAAAGTGAGCGATATAGACTTCGACTGATATATCCTCTTGAGATAATTAAATAATTAATAATTATTTAAAAATAGAGTACCTCGTAGTGGCGCAGTTCAATCTCTTTTCGTCGTTCTCGCATCATTTGTATATATATAGTGTTGTATATATATTATCGAGAAAAAAATGTTCGACGGTACAAAATGCAATTTGCGCAATTATTTCTCGTCATCTGGTCCTTGCACGTATGTATGAGTACATTTATGTACATATACGTATGTTTGTACTGTTGAACATTTTTTCTTGATACGAAATATATCACACTATATATATACAAATGGTGCGAAAGTGACAAAGTGAGGTTAAGCTACGCCGCATAGTCTTCGCCCATCAAGTCGTATTTTATATATTATCACTGTTCATGTGTAGATAATCCACAGTATAATCGCAAATATACTTTACCTGAGATTTTGTATGCACTGCACTTTATTGAAGGGCTTGCCTTTCTTCGGGAGAAATTGATGAACCGAACGAGATGTGTCGATGTAGCTACGGCGTGGCTGTTGCGCTTTCTTCTACGTATATAATACGGGACTGGCTGCCCGTATTATATACAAAAGTTTTGATTCCATATAACAATAATACAAAAAAATTAACATAAATATTTATTTATGATAAAAAAGATTTTGAAACAAATTTTGACGACACGCACTTTCGGTTGATAACCATTGTTTTCATATATTTCGCGTGCCTGCGTGTGCAGCTGTCAAAATATTTCGTGAGGCTTCGCCGACAGAGGCGCTGTCTAGTCCTAGAGAGGAGAGGTTACGGAGTGACGGGCTTCATGCGAGATAAGGCGCAAATCAGGCGTGCCTGATTAGGGTGCCTTATCGATGCCTGATAAGGCTCCTATCCGGCGCAAATCATGCGTGCCTGATCAGGGCGCCTTATTGATGCCTGATAAGGCTCCTATCCGGCGCAAATCAGGCGTGCCTGAGCAGGGCGCCTTATTAATGCCTGATCAGGCTCATATCCGGCGCAAATCAGGCGTGCCTGATCAGGGCGCCTTATTAATCCCTGCTTAGGCCCCTGTCTGGCGCAAATCAGGCGTGCCTGGTCAGGGCGCCTTATTGATCCCTGCTCAGGTCCCTGTCTGGCTCAAATCAGGCGTGCCTGATCAGGGCCTGATGGATCCTCAGGCAGCCTGATTAGATTTCTGCTCGGGACGTATATCGGACGAATTTTTATCACTTAAAAAAATAAATGGGTTTTCCAAACCTCTCAGGTTACCTCGTAAATGTTATATGTATATATTTATATATATACACACCTATATTTATATGAAAATCAATCTTTAAAAGAGAAAGAATTATACAAACAATACATTTTCAGTTCTTTGTAGATCAAAAGATTTATCTTATGGGAAAAAAACGTTTCCTCATACTACACACAAAAATACAAGCACAATATGCATCATATCTTCATGAATGAAAGATTATAACCATTTTTTTTCAACGAGCAAGAAAGTTAATTTTTTTTATTACAAATAAAACATTTATGGTCATACCTAGTCATAGCAATGTTTTTTTGCAATAAAATAATTCACATTTCATTTGTAAAAAAAACTTTATTTTTAAAAAGCTATATATTTGTAGTAGGACGAATTTTTGTCACTCTCCAAATCATGAATGGTTTTTTGCAACCGTCTCAGGTATCCTCGTAAACTTGATATAAAATTGCACGAGGGTACCTCAGAGGGTTGCAAAAACCATTTATCCCGTTTCTCATTCAATGCATACAAAAAGGTATCCAACCAACATGAAATACAAGTTTTATTCACACGGCCCAAA